>UFQX01000034.1:803836-871702 GCA_900497675.1 Arapaima gigas
AAAAAAACCCGAAAAACTGGTTTTTAAAAAAAAAAAAAAAAAAAAAAAAAAAAGGACACAAACATACTCCTACTGTGGAAAACACAGCTGATTTGGAAATTAACAGAGATTCATCTGAAATCTGTAAACACAGCTCAGACTGTAACTGAAGTTCCAACACATCAGAAACGGCCCAATTATACAGACTATTGGTGGTGTTCTACATCTCAAGTTCACTGTAGCACTTTGGATTCTTACTGCAGTAGTTATTACGCTGCTGTGTTTGGGATTAAGAGGCATTAAGAATGTGTTCCTCCATTCCAAAAGGAACAAACAAAGCTGTGTGCCCAACAAGTGGTGGTCTTGTGACTTAGTTTACCTTACAGCTTTCTAGAAGGTCTGGATTAGGCTGTCGAGAGACAACAGGCACCATTTGTTATAGGACCAAAAAGACTGCTCATTTAATGTGAATATTTTCTGGTATCTTTTTGTACTCTAATTTTTTTTTTTTTCTTAAAGTTTGTGTGAAGAATGAAACGCATTACTGTGTAAAAGCTACAGCTTGGATACTAAATACATATTTATTCTAAGAAGCAGGCTGGCCTGCCCTTGGCTTCATTGGCCTCAGAAGACATTCTGGAAATGTATGATTTACTGCTGTATTCCTCCTTTAAAACATTCAACTTCTGTAAAAGGGGACATCTTGTCTCTCCTCTAAACCTGTGTTAGTGGCAGAAGCTCTTAATTCATAAATCTTCAGATAGAGTTATTGCAAATTATTTAGTCTTGCTTGGTTAAACTTTCACATGCAAATTACCAAAATAAACAGTGACTATATTATGTAGGCCCATTTGTTTTAAATGGCATTCAAATTGACATATCAGAAAGGAGGACCAAAGGATTTAGACTGTGTGGATACTTTAATATGCAAGAAAAATTAAACACCAAGGTAATTTGAGGTGTGCACAAGAACTCATTTTTGTTAGAGCCTGTATGGATGGAAGAGTTAAACTGATTTACACTTATAAAACCTAAGGTAAAAAACAAAAAACACACAGAGAAGGATAAAAAGCAACTAAGAATGGAGGTTTATGGACTGCAATTGGTGAAAGTAAGGTGACTATAGGTAACCCAAAACCAAGTATCAAATGAAAGTTCATTTACTCTGCAAGAGTCCAGACAAGGCATGTGTGGAGGGTGGACATGTGCTTTGAGTAACACACTGAATCAGCCTTCCTATAAAGGGTATGGGGTAGTGATGTCTTGAAGGGTTTGGTGTGATTTTTGCCAGGTGATATTCCCACACTTTGTGGAAGTTTTTAGTGTCACATTAAAATATACTGAATCATATGTCCACTCTCTTGCCTGAGTTCAAGTTCCACTGTAACATCATGTTCCATAAAATGGCTACAGAAAACAAAAAGGTATAATCAGAGATGTGAACCTTTTCTAATGTGTATGTGTGGAGGACTCCTATAGGGCAGCACCTTATATGGAATTACACTGGGGACCCTCACACTACAGGGATAATTCCTCCAGCAAAATTACTCCATTAGGCATTCTGAGGAGGTTCAACACCTATTACTTTACAAAGTGGAGAAGTAGCACCTGAAGGAAAAGGGTAGCAGATAAAATTAAAACACTAAAATAAGAGGTATTTTCCACATACAACATCAACACCTGCAGAGGACAAAGCACTTCGGAACCTGGTTTCACATAATACTACAAAAAAGATGAGCCAGTTAATATTTAGAAATACTTTATTGATTTAGGGGCAGATATTTAAACAGGCTTTCCCTAATATATCGGTAGTAGCAGCAATAACATTTTAAAGGTGTTTTGGTCTGGCAAAGTTACATGTACAGGGAGGCCAACATTTATGAGCTGAAGAGTTAGTTTTGGCAACGTATGGCAGGTGCCTGAACAGTACCGAGTGTTTGATCAGGTCCCGCACTGGAGATAAAGCAGCCAGGGACACAATGACCTCCAACTGAGTACAGAAACACTGGATCAGGGACCTGCTGGCAAGAGGACGTTCTCTATTCGCCGTCATACTCATACAGTATCCACGATAAGGCTGTATAAACGAGGGCGGCAGCACATTATACACGTATCTCTGAAAGCAGACACCTTCAGAATGAAAAGTCCTAATGCCGAGTTTCCTATTCAGGGAAATTATGTTCCTTCACCAAATTTAAACACCGAACCGGACACTTTCCCTCCAATAACATGCTGTGACACAACGGGGCAAAGCAGACAAAAAAGTTCGTAAGCGTCCCAAAAAATTTTTTAGGTTTTTAACTAACAACCTTCACAAGCATTTACACAAAGGCCTATAACAAAAAATGTTAACCTTATGTATTGTACTCAGTATTAAAGCGTTTTAAACTAATACAAGTTCGGGCTAAAAAATCCTATACAGCTAAAAACAATGTTTATATGAATTGTGGAAAAAGTATAATAAGTAAACTGTAACAGGCTTAAATTAACACGCTATAAAGCTGAACGAAGCTATTCCGTAGCCGGTTTGCACACATGGCCGAACCACCCACAAACACAGTTCATTTTCGCCGCGAAAAGAATCTGTCCGCGTTTTCGTGAGCCCAAACACCGAGATACGCCGTGTATAACGCCGCTTTAGTATATTTAAGCCCAGTTACACCGTGTTCCTCGTTTAACGACGACTGACAGTCCGTGTGGCGAAAGACAACGCGAGCACACACACACACACGTGTCCGTGAACATGGCTACCACGCTGAGAAAGGATGCTCTCTTCCCGCAGCGCTTCATGTTTACACAACACACAGCCCAATCTCCAAATCCATAAACAATATGGACACTTTCACTAAAACAAAACAAGACGTTTGTTACCAGTACACGAAATATAACATTTACACTATAGCACCATTTAAAGTGAGAGAACCATTACGAACGTTAATAACGCGTGTGCAGCGATCCGTACCTCTGCTCCAGTGGCTCAGCTGCTGGAGGGTGAGCGAATGAATGTAGGAATGAGAGGGTGACACTGTGTTTCCCCCGCGATTTGAGTCCTGAGTTAGTCCAAAGCCCGCCTCTTCTGCACGATTATCTTCCTCGATTATTCACGAGAAAACATACGGAAATACACATCAAACAGTGTGACTCATTTTTGAAACTGAAGCAGCAGTTTCGATAAAATTAATTCTCTAATTCAAATTACTGAACTGGTTATGATGCAATTTTAAAGCTGTATTTCCCTCATGCAATTACTACAGGCGGCTAAACTATGACTACAAATATACCTTTTTATGATATTCCGTTCTCCTTTAAACTACCGGTAAAAATAAAGGAATTAGCTCATACTTTTACGACCATCACGTGTGACCAAAATATTTTCTTCTGTTTCTCTGATTATAGTTTTATCAACAGAAAATTTAACACCTTGATTTGCGTTACTACTGAACGAGAAGCCAGGCGCCTCCTCGCGAGAACTTAACCGCGATTCCCTCCCTTATGTCACACGCAGCCAAAAAATAGTAATGCTGTTAATGTATTGCCTGTATATTTATCACATTATAGTATTACAGATTGTTCTGTGTACCTGAGCGGGATCTGAAATAAAAAAAAAAAAACAGGGACGCATAACTTCTCGGTAACAGTAGCAACCGAAACATTAAAAACAGTTGGACACTTTAAACAGCAGTAAACATTAGGAAATAGAACTTCTTTAAGTCAGCGTCCAAATTCTTAAAGGAAACGCCACCTTCATATCTGGCCTGTTTTTGATGCCATAATTTACAGTTCAGCATATTTCTTTTCTGCGTTTGTCGTCGGGGAAGTGCCTTTTCGCACTACGGCTGCACGCGCAAACGGCTGTTTTGTCACTTCCTTGCCTGAAAACAGGTAACTCCTGAGCTGTTGTTCACGAAGGCTGCATTCATTCCCACGATCTCGCCGCATATATCTACTAAATGCTTCACGTTATTTCTAGATGCCTCTTTAGTGGCCCATGTATCTTCTGCCCTTGACCTGCATCAGGTCCCTTGGGTTGGACTCATGAAACCCAGCAAGAAACGGAAGCATCTTTATTTTAGCACTTTTCCACAGGAAAAAAATGCATTTTACTTAACATAAACAGCTAAACTTTGAGGAAAATAGTTCTTCAGCACGAAACTGCAAGAAACAATGTTAAAACCAGTAAAGGTAAAATAATGAATAGGCCATTTTTGGCAGCGTGTGGATGCAAGTTTATGATATCTCGAATATTCATTAGCATATCTCAGGATTTAGATGCGACAGTGCCTGCATAATGCATCTATTTCTGTTCCAGTCTGTTACTTATTTGTTTCAGTGTAAATGGCTGACAATATATTACATCTAAACACCTCCATTATAGTTAATGAGTGACTTCTGAGTGCCAAACTTATTTTTGGGCCTGAGCTTGTTGTCCAGTAACTTTTCAAAGGTGACTGCAACCATTGTTTCACTGTACTTTAAGAAACTGTTCTGGTCATCAAGTTCAGACCTCTTCATATAAGTACAAACATAATAGCCAAATAAATGGTGATGCTGAATATCAGGACAGAGTTTAAGCATTATAATAATGGTACCATTTTCTCAAAAAGTTGTTAAAATGTCAACGGTTATTGGGGAAAAGTTTTTTTATTAGGCAGTTTTTTCTAGTTGTGTCTTGCAGGACAAGGTCTGTATCTCTTGGTCTCTCTTGCTCCTTATATAAACTATGTTTATTGTGTGGTGTGGTACTAGGTGGATTTATATCCCACCTGAAACTGCACAAACCTTTTTTTTAGGGTTCTCAACTAGTTGTCTTCTCTTGATGTCCCTCCTCTGTACCTACATAGCCTACCTTAGTTTTTTTTCTTATGTAGATTTCAAAGTTGTGAAACAACAACAAAAAAACTGTACCATCACTGATGTAAAAAAATCAAGATATCTTCACACAACACCTCTATTTTTAAAAGAGCACTCTTTTATGAATAAAGCTGACAGTTGTCTCCCTGAGTGCTGTATGTCCCACACTCAACAATCAAAGAAGTCATCATCAGTGTTGTCCTCTTATTACAAAAGCCTTAACTGTGGTCTGAAAAAAGTTAGTGAAGTTTGCAAGAAAGAAATTTAAATTTATGTGTTTATATCCCCATCTTGTGGTTACTATGCAGGAAAATAGCAATATTCAAAATATGCTGGCTCCACCTTTTGTGAAGTTGGTGTATGCATGTATGTATTTGTTTGTTTACTTGTTTTTAATGAATTAATTTACATACCACGTTTATTTATTTATTACTTTATTTATCGTTATGAGTGTTTTATGTGTCTTATGTATTTGGCTCCTGTATGGCTAATTTCCAAGTCGGGAAAAATAAAGTCCTATCCTACTGTAGTGAAAGGAGAGTAAAAACTTGTGGCCTTCCTGAACAGTGAACCCCAACCTCTGCACTCCACCCTATAGGAATATCTTCAGCAGCAGACTGGTCCTGTTGTGCTCTTCCAAGGAAACCTGCCTGAGGTCATTCTTGCTAAGAGCCTCTGGACACTACAATGAGTTCTCAGACTGTCAGAATGGTACAGACTTCTGTCACCATGTGTAAGTTTTGTCACTAATTGCTGTGCCTATGCAGTTTTCCTGTGGGTGGGATCATGTTCTAGATATACTATAGTCCTAATAAAAAGAGTTCATTTTCTGATAAATTTATTGCATAAATCAGTCAACAACCGGTAATAAATATGAATCTTCTAGATGACACGTTTACTTTAGGTCATTTTATTTTCAGTCATTGCTTTAAATTTCTTACATTTTTTTCTGTTAGCTGTAGCAGTAGAATAGAGCCTGGGAGAAGAAATGGCAGAAAAATGTTACTAGCATCATTTTTTTCCTCTTGTAGACTTCTAAAAAGATCTAATCGTGACACAAATATGATGTCAAAAAGCTGTAAAAACAGAAACATTGTTAACACTCAAACACTTTCCACTGCACTGTAAATAACTTGTAAATCCAGGACAACACAGTTTACATGTTCCAAAAATGCAATTTATATCCATTTTAGGGAGAATTCTAATGGCTTTACTAAACTTTTTGATTTTCAAAAAAAATAAAAATATCATACTAGCATTTATCTCTATAAAGCCAAATCTTTGTTTGTTTCTCTGTTTGTTTGTTCTTTATACATGGCTTTGTTCGTCAAGCCACAGACTTGAAATTTGTTAAACAGGTACTTCTCATCCGAAGTGAGTTTTTTGTGTAGTCAAACCCACATAGCACTACAAGCATTAGTAACGTGCCTCCAGGCAGATCCCACCTAATTTGTCAGGATGAGGATAAAAAGGCCACTTCACACACACACACCAGGGAGAAGTGACAGTTGGGGATGTTTGCCTTCCAGCTAATTCGTTGGGATTCGACAGGCACACACACCCACAGACAGACAAACATGCACATTGCACTACACACACATTAGTGGTGTGTGCCTCCAGGCAGTTCCCCACTAATTTGTTCAGATGGAGACAAACCTGCTACTTCAAATTCACACATGTACACACATTAGTGATGTGTGCCTCTAGAAAGTTCCCAGCTAATTTGGATAAGGTCAAGCTACCAACTGTACATACAACAGGGAGGGGTCTGCTAGAGGAAGAACACAAACTGCTGGCAGAGAGTTTATACATGACGTATACAACAATGGAAACTTTACTGTTGCAGGGATAATAAAGTTTGGTGGCATATATTTTGTTATTATTTTCCTTTCCACATTTGTACTCGACTATGACCAGTGTGTCATTCTCTGTAGCATCTTCCTGTTCAGCATCACTAAAAATACTTATGTACTAAATCCAATCACTTTAAGGGTAGTGCAATCTGGGGATATATGATGTGTTATTACTATTTACCTTTCCACCCTCTGACCTGGGCAGTGCTGGGTAACTCAGTTAGTATACATAGACATTAATAAAAGTGCTAGATTTATGGACCACTGCATCAGTCTTAACTGCATGGATCTGTGTCATGACCCCAGATCTCACCTTGTGCATGATAAACCCACAAAGCTGCTCTATGTCAAATCTATGGACTGTGTTCAGCTGAACTTTGAAGGTCAGTCAGGCAAAAGTTGATCGTCAGCAAACATCACCCGCAGACCTTAATTCAGGGGTGAGTTCCAGTGAGCTAAAGCTGGCAGATGTACTGCTCTTGAGTTTTTGTGGGAGCCTATTATTTGCATTGCTTTTTATCTGCTCCTCTGCCTTTGTCCAGTTTGCAAAGGGTTACCCTGCCAGAAGCGCAGGACTGCAGACAAGATAGCTTCAGCGATCTCCAGTTCACTCAAGCCCCATCACCACAGCAAGGGCATGACCACAGAGGAGAAGTGAGTTTTTGCTGCAGAGTGATTGATGAGGTGTGGACTTCAGTGTTGAGGGAGGCCCTTGGGAGTAGTAGCTGCTCCTTCAGATTGAGAGAAGTCAGTAATGATATTCGGTCATGTAGCTAAAATTTAACCCTGGGCACCTCCTGCAATGAGGTCTTCTAGATATGGCTCACTGGAAGGAGGCCCCAGGACCATCCTAAGACATGATAGAGAAATTACATCTTTTGCCTATCTTGGTAAAACTTGACTGTTGGTGTGAAAATGAGAAGTATGGTTACCTCACTTGGATATGCCAATTGAAAATTGATGGTCTGTGCATTCAAATGCATCTTCAAGTCTGACTCAGTGAAGTCAGTGAAGAGTTTGAATGTTCTTCCCATGTTTTTTAAACTGCAGACTCTCCTTTGTCTGTGTGTGACAGAATAAGTGACCATGTGAGTGCCTTGTGAAAAATAAGGGTGTATCCTGCCATCATCATGTGCTTTCAGAAGACTTTGGACCTCCCTAAACCTGTGATGTATAACAGGTCGATTTAACAACTTTAGTACAATGAAAAGATGGGTGTGAAAATATGGACAACAGTAGCATTCCACTATAATGTCAAAAATAGGCCTGCATACTCCTGTAACTCACACAATGGGTACCTTACACCCAATGTGTATTGCATACTGTGAAATGGCTCTTGTGAACAAATCCAGAAACGGAGGTTTGATTCCCTCATGACAAATAATCAGATATCCTTACTATGCCCTATCTTACCGGTTAATAAATCCATGAGCTGCGTGATTTTATTCTTAAACCAAGAGACTACATTACTAAGGGTAACGACACATTTTAACACCACTGATGTGGGTCATTTTAATGTCGTCTGCGAAAACTATCTCAGTATTTTCAGTTTTCCTCTGGACTGCCATTCCACTATCAAGAGGTACATTACTGTTAATTCTCTATTTTTTTTCCAAATCTAAACGTCGACAGGCGGATATGTAGATGTACAGTAGCGCGCGCGCCCGACGACCACTACAGCCAGCCAATCTGTTCGCTCGCTCGCGCGCGCCGACGTCCGTGACTCAAGCGCTCCGTCTCGCCACTTCTCAGTTCGCGCGAGCCGGTATTGTGCTGACTCAGTGCCTTAACAGCGTCCTTTCCGCAGCCGCCGCCCGCCACCCGTGACGCTCCCTTTGCAGCTCGAAGAGAAGATCATGGCGAAAACCGCGATCGGTAAGACAAAACGGGGGTTTTTACCTGCTGTACTGCGGAACACTGCAGCAGCGATGCTCTGCACCGCAAATGGGAGGATGCTGCGGGAATGAAGGGTAATTGGTATCCCGAGCACAATGAATAGACAGGGTTTCAGCCGGTATCGGCGTCTCCTGCAAAAACTGCAGAAATAACACATTTAAGGCACTTTAAAATTGAGCATAGCCGTTTTACATTTTTTGTGCATTTGTCGCTCGTTAAAATTGTATCAATGTAGGCGGTCTGCGCGACAGCAAATAATCGGGCAATCCCCCCAAAAAATCATAGGTGCATCCACGTAAAAGACATAATACAATGGTATTTTTGTATATACTTCGGCCGTTATGTGAAATCCACCTTGGTTTGTGTTATCGATCATGCAGCAGCTGCCGGTGCTGCGCTGCTCGGGCTCGAGCTCCATGCTGCAGAGAGACCCCACCCAGCGCGCGACATCCCGCCGCTCCATGAACGCCCTGCACGGATAGGGAAAAGACACATTTTCTTTATACCGTTGAACTTCTCATGTATGTCGACAGTATATATTGTCAAAATAATGTTATAATAGTGGAACGCAATCCATGAAAATACTACATTTTGTGGTCGTCCTTTGTGTGAGCAAAACAGCTAAACATGAATGAACGGTAAAATCGACCATTAATGGCGTAGATATAGAATGCAGTTTCTGCTGGATAAGAGAAAGAATTTTATCTAAAATAAGAATTCTTATAAAAAAAAATATGCAAACAATTGTCGAGGCAAGGAAAGTATAGGTCAGATTGCAGCAGTTAAGATTTATATTATCATGGTGGATCTCGTATGGTTGAGCAGTGGGAAGGAAAATGTGTTGGTCTTCACTACTTATCCAGTTTCTGCTGCCCTTTTTGTGAGATGCTCACACAGCTGGTTCAGATGGATCTGGCATCTGATGTTTATTGATTAAAAGGGAGGCACACAATGACAAACAATAAGAAAAGGTATGTGCTTCATAAAACATTAAATTAATGTGAAGTGGTAATAGACCAATGTATAGTGTAGTGGCTAGAGATGCTGCCCTTTCACTTGAAGATTGAGGATGGAATCCCACCTCTTGCTATATAACCCTTGAGAGAGGTTTTTACTCTGAACTTCCTGAGAAAAATAAATAAGATAAAAGAGTAAGTAAGTGTAGGTATTTTAGTATTGTAAATCACATTGAAGAAAAGCCGCAGCTAAATGAATAAATGTGAACAGTAAGTTTCAATTTGCGTATATACCTGAGGACTTAGATGGTAATGCCATTTGTAGGCAGTGGGTAAAAAACAGTATTATAAACAATGCAGTCAATTTCGATCTTTGGTGGTTTATCTACATTGAATTGTGTTTGCACCGTAATGGATTAAACAAACAGAAGAGCAACCAGCATTAGATAGACAAAACTGGTTTCATCCAGTTATCCAAAACTAATGATTCAAAACAAATGTCCTCCTTCTTGAAATGTGTGAGAGATCTGGGAATACAGACTGATACTCTTGTGCAAAGATGTCCAACAGTGGTTCGAGAGGGACATTTCTAGAAGCTTTCCCTGCTCTCTTCTAACAATGAATGGGTTTGATGATGACAGTGAAGTGATAAAGTGGTTCACTCTGTAGCTGAAATAAAAAACCCCTGAACTGGCCTTTGAGGACTATAACTGAAATGCTTTGCTGTGATGTACTGTAGTCATGCACTGGACTGCCTTTGTTTATTTGGAAATGTGCTCGAGTTTTTAAATATTGCACTTAATCTGGTTAAGTAGGCTACCCTGTAACTAAAATGTAGCATGCTACCTTCTGCATGTACCCTTGTAAATGTGTAAGCTATGTCTAACTTGGTTACTCTTTATGTGGTAATGAACAAAGCCAGCCAATGTGTGTAATTTTTTTATATTTCATTCATTCATTATAAATAATTGCCTGTCATAATGCAAGGTTGTGGTGGTACAGAAGTGTAGGGCATGACGTGGGGTACAATATGGACAGGGTGCCGCCCCATGGCATGGCTGTGACACATATACACACCTCAGGCAACACAGGATTAGTTCAACTGATACATATATTCGGACTGTGGGAAGAAATCAGAGTGAATAAGGGCAAAACGTGCTAATTACACCAACTGAGCTGGACCTGAACCCATGAAAGCAGAACACAGGCCCTGTACGGCACTAGCATTGCTTACTGTACTGCCCTTTCTGTTGTATAGTAAAGGCCTTATATCCCTTCCTTTAATGAATAAATGTCACTGCCACACATTTTTGTGAAGCCCTGAATTTGTATGCCATAGTGAACTAACTTTCTGTCACTCTTGTCACTAATCCTTTGTTCTATGATGCTTCAATGGAGATATATGTCCTGACAACACGAGACCTCCATATTGAGCACCCTGTGATTCCTGTTAATGTTGAACTGTTGAGTACGAAAACTCATGGCAAACCAGATGGTGCTGGGATCTGGTGGCCTGTAGTATGTGGTGGAGCACCATAGCAAGCAGGGTGACTAAGCGTCCAGGCTGGCAGTCACAGACTGGTGGGGTACGTGGTTAATAGCTGAGGGCAAGTGTATAATGTCAGGGGACTCTGAGCAAATATGAGTGACTTTAACTGTTACAGTGGGGGTATGATGCCTATTTTTTCTTTTTTTCTTGTCCTAGGAATGGTCACAGAGGTGTGCTTTTCTCTCTGGCTATCTTACAGCAAACTCATAGCTCTGTGCATAAAATTGCCGGTTAATTTCTGCGTTGTGGTGAACATATGATGGTAAAAACCCATCCTTCCATTTTTGTTAACCACTTAAACTGAGCAGGGTCTCAGTGGTTCAAAGCCTGTCCAAAAATCATTGGAAAGTAGGCTATGAAACTGCCTCTGGATGGGATGCCACTCTATCACAAAGTGACCACCACACCCATTCACACACTAAGGCCAATTTTAAGTGTCCAGCAAACTATAAATTCTGTTCTTTGGGAAAAATTAAATTTAAACATATGTTTTGGACTGTGGGAGGTAACCCACAAAGACACAAGGAAAACATGAGAACTCCACACAGACTGAGCTGTGTTCACACTTACATCTGACTAGGTCAGGTACTGTGAGGCTGCAATGCTACTTGCTGAGCCAACAGCAGAAATCCCTGAACACTGCATTAATGGCAAAGAAGGTGAATAAGTTACCTGCCAAACAATGTCACTTTTTTTTAACTTAGTGTGCATAAAAAACCTGCTGACAGCTCATAATATGGTATATAAAGTCATCTTGGCCAGAAATTGCTAATTATAAACCTCTCCTGGACCCCAGCTTCTGCTTTCTGGCCAGAAGACTCAACTGTATTCCAGAATGAACCTCAGTGGCACACTGAAGATCATAATTCTACTCATGTTTTATTTTTTGGAAAAAAGATGTGCTGGTAATTCAGTATCATGTTTCATTGTTTACAAGAGGACAGCCTCAGCTGACATAGACAAGGAGTTGAAGTTGTGCTATGGGAGGCACTGTGAAACCCTTCATCATGACTTTAATAAAAGTGCACTCAAATGATATGAACCGATAACTGAAGAACCTGGAAGTTGAGAGAAGCTGTTTAGGAAGTTGGAACATAAACAACAAAAAATAAATAGAAAAGTGAAATCAAGCTATAATTTCTGAAATGTATTCCAGATTCCTTAGTGTTGCTTATGGAGAATTCCAACAGCTTTTTGAAGTTAGATTTAATACTGCAAATGTATTTCAGCTGCAATATTTCACAATATTTAGTTGGATTTTAACATTATATTTACTTATTTAACTAACACTTTGCTCTGCGGTAGCTTTTACTCATTTGTCCAGCTTGGTAATGTTTACTGGAGAAAGTGTCAGCACGTTGTTCACCGGTATTTATACAGGTAGTAGAATTTAAAACAAGCTCCTCTGAGTGCAAGGTATAGCATTACTACCTGCCAAATGTCTAGTTTACTTTAACAGTTGAATTTTTTTTAAAAATCTTTTATGTAGTTTTCACTGAGACAGAGATTTGTGTTTTACTCATGCAATCTTGATCAGAGGTAGACTAACTACAAATGAGTTTTTATGATATAAAAACTGTTTATCAATAGAGGTGACAAGTAAAATGCCCTGCATCTTTGTGTTGCAACCATTCTAATTGTGTTTTTAAAGGTGCGCATTTTCTACTTTATTTTAATTTTTTTTTGTATTTTTAGTTTCTATATTTCTGTCTTTTAGAGAAAGCATGCTGCGTTTCCACATACACCCATTAGATGGCAGTAAAGTGTCCCCAAATAGAATGGGTGTGAAAGAGATTAAACTCTCTTCCATAGTGTTTACAGCTTGTGTCTGATGTTCCCTGGTGTTGGTGGTCAATAATATGACAAATGTTATAACCCATTTAAGGTATGATTCTGTTCAACTGTCATTCAGTAGAGCCATCTGGAATTAATGCATTATTTTCAAGTATTTTTAAAGTAGTTTTACTTTTCATGCACCTTCAAGTTAATAAAAAATTGAAAATTAAAATTTGGTGAACATTTATATGCTTAAGGGATGTATCTGCCAGAAACTGACTGAATAAGAGGTTCTGGAAATTTTAATTTTCATGTGCATTAAACTATTTATGTTGATACAGTTCAAGGTTAACAAAAATAATTCAAGTTTAACACTGCAGTGAACCAGCATCTCACTGAGGGTGTACCCTGCCTCAACCATTGCTTCTGCAATAGGCTTCAGAGCCCCACAACCCTATATGGAACAAGCAGTTACTGATACTGGATGGAATAGTATTTTCTATTTATTGCAGATTTGAATTTTTTTTTTTAACAGAACCTGACCTATGAATTAATTGTGACAGCTGTATGTAGCTTTTATTTAATATGATTTTGTGGTAAAGGTAACTTTGGAGTTATGAATAACATGACTTGTGCACAGACTTGGTATCAATTGTATTCATAAGTCGAGGATTACCTGAGTAATAAAAAGAAAGCTAAGAATATTTATGCAGTGCAGGCAATTATACTACACAGAGCTGACACTTTTATGCGCTATTAACTAGTTGTTATTTTGCTCTTGTGATGATGCATGCATTTGGTAATGGGTAAAAGTTGTGGTCTGTTTTAACAGCATACAAAGAGAAAATGAAGGAGCTGCCTCTCATCTCCCTTATCTGCTCCTGCTTCTATCCGGAAGTACGCAACAAACTGGTGTGTGAGTTTGAAGGCAAGTATCTTATCACCCAGCTGCAGTCCTCTGTTGTGTCATTCTATGTAAAGTTCACTGAACAAAAAATCAAACAAGGATGGTATTATTTATCATTTTTATTTTTCACCTGATATCATCTTCCTCTTCTATTCAGACATGGAGGTCAAGCCCATAAACAAGCGGGCTTCTGGCCAAGCCTTTGAAGTGATTCTAAAGACACCTTCCCCGGTGTCAGATGCTGCCCACAGTCTCGCCTCACCCCCCAAGAAGAGGGACATATCCCTGGAGGACATCCAAAAGAAGCTGGAGGCAGCAGAGGATCGCAGGAGGGTATGTAACTTGCCCCTGACTGCAACCAGATTGGCCAAATTTCAATATAAGCTAAAAAATACTAAGCTGCAAAATAAAGAACAAAATCTCAGGTAAATATTATTGACCTAATGTTTAACTGAGAAATAAGAATTGAAGCTCACTAATCAAATTTCAACCTGAGTCACCATAAAGAAAACTTTAAACAAAATCTGTGGGATGAATTTTTACTGAAAAATCGCTTTTAAATACAAATTTTAATCTTTGACATATTAGGTTTTATATACATATTTTTATTATGGTGATTTATGGAATAAAGCCAAAAGGGGGACCAAAAATACTTGCACAACATACAGTTGCTGAGGAGGGCAGGACTACAAACAAACACACATAAATAAAGTATAGCCACTAGTGTATAATGCAGACTGTGTGTCCCTTTGTGCTCCAGTTTCAGGAGGCTGAGCTTCTGAAGGCACTGCAGGATAGGCGCGAACATGAGAGGGATGTCCTGCTCAGGGCCTTAGAGGAGAACAACAACTTCAGCAAGATGGCTGAGGAGAAGCTGAATTTCAAGATGGAGCAGATCAAGGAGAACCGTGAGGCCTACTTGGCCTCCATCATGGAGCGTCAACAGGAGAAGGTAAGAGGCAATGAGGATGCTGGTATATAATAATGTGTTTCTATCCTAGGGGAAGTTGAAAAGAGGTTACAAAAGATACAAAACTTATGGCTGAAATGCAAGCATCCCTTGTTATCTAAATCTAGTCTGCTCCTGAGGATATATTGGATAGCAGATTTTTGGATAGTAGGAGCCTATAATCCATTATTTTAAACGGGAAAAATAATAAAGTATTCCCAGCCCATCCCAAAACCACCAACCAGTTTCCCCAAATATCACTAAAGCATTCATGAAGACCTTTAAGGGTTTCATAAAGCATTTCAAGGATCAATTACCTAATTGTTTAACACTTAATAAACTAAAATAAAATTGGGTATATTTGTGTGCGTATACGCAAAGATACTTTAAAGTATCGGATACAGATTACATTTTTGTTCTACACTGCAAGAAACGTACTCTAAATAAACAATAAAACTGATGTGCCTTTCATTTATTGATGTGAGGAAGATTATTGCGATAATGCTCAGTATGTTAAGACAACTCAAGCATGAGATACATTCCTATGGGGAGAACTGCAGAGATATGACTGCAGTGCACTCTTGAAACCTTTCATGGTGCTTCTGATCGTGGTTGTAAATCATTGTTGGAAATCCCAGGGGAGTTTTATGTGGGAAAAACCCCAGCGCTGGAATAAACTGCTTTGCGATAAATCTCACTTTTTATTCGATCTGTAATGAACCAAAGCAAGGATCCACTAAGCACATTGTCTTTGTTATGAATAAAATTATAATTCTGCACTTTCTGCCAAACATATACACACACACACACATATATATATAAAATATACATAATTAAGTAACACCCAAAATGGCTGACAGATATGTCCCTGCAATTGCATTCACATCCCATGTACTGCTACACTCTCCTAATGCAATGTGCACAACTGAAGTGTTTTCACGAGCATGCACTTTCAAATTTTTTTGTATGCAGATTTGTTATAGCAGGTTTTCAATTTTGGACAGTGAATTTACGGTACAAATGTTTGCAATTCTTTATAGGAAATATTCCGATAACAAGGGATATCTGTACTTACGTCCCAGGAAAGGACATGCTGTTAATGTTATAATGTTAAATAAGCTGTGCTTTGTTAGCAAACTCGTATCACTAGGTAAAAAAAGGTGCAAATAGGTAGAAGATATATACGCCACCTTCTGCAAAGCACACAAACTATGCTTCTTTCATAGCAAAACCAGCTTCTGTGTATATTTCCTTCGTGACACATCACACTGACAAAACACAACCCGCAATCACTGTTAACAGAAAAACGATCATTTTTATATCATTTAATTTGATTTCATGCCAGTTTTAATGTTATTGTTAGTAGTAAGTCATTTAGCTGACACTTATCTCCAAAGCCACTTACAAAGAATCTGTCTGCTTTGCAGAATGAAAGTCATAGCCAGTGATCTTGTGGACCATATTTCATAAACATAAACATCATAAACATTTGTGAGCCAAATTATCAAAATGTCTTTATCAGGGTTGTACTCTGTCTGACACCACTGCCTAAGAGAACAGATTCTAGAGGTGTATGACCCTGCATTGGACAAGGAGTTATTGATAATGAATGATTGAATGAATGAATAGAAAACTATCCAAGGAATAATATCTATACTGGAGGTAATAAGTTTTTACAAAAATTTTTAAAAATTTTAGTGGTATCATTGTATGGCATAAAAATACCTTTTAATTTGCTATTTTATGAATTTGAGGTGACAGTTGTTTCTCCAGGGACCAGTTAATCTTTTCCATAACAAATAATGGGAATTTGTCTACGGGGTGATTTCATGGAACAAATTAACCCCATTAAGTGTGAAATGGATGCATTTTATGCTTGCCTCAGGTACCCAACAAGCTGACACACCACTGCTGAACAGAACACTTACTGAATAAGGAATGAAAATGGTCTTGATCAGTGCCAGAGGAACGTTAACTCTCTGTGTGCCCTGTGCAGGAGCGACACGCCCAGATCGTGCGCAGGAACAAGGAACTGAGGGAAGAGCTTTCTGCGTGAACCCAACGGCCAACGCCGCCACTGTCCCCCACCTGACCCCTGCTACTGCTCACACTGCTCTGCCAGCAAGCCTTGGTTCCCCTGGGGGTTGGAGAACCCCCACTGACCGCCCCCCCATCCCCACCCCCACAGCATTGTCTACATAGAAAAGCGGCACGCTCCTTTCTGAACGATAACCTGATTGGTATCAGACAAACAGAAAAGAAAGTGAACATGAGTATTGTTTTGTAAATACTTCTTTCTTTGTTATATATAGGACAACTGTGTGCAGTTTTATAATTTTGTTTATTTATGGATGTTATGTATTTCCTTCAAATATGCAACTGTTGTAACAGGCTTTGGTGTTGTGAGCTGCCAGTTAGCTGATGTTTGCAGTGTGTCTGTGTCAGTGCAGTGTGTCAGTGTGAGGACTGCAAGCAGTTTGTGCACACAGGCTCCAAGTAGAGGTACACCTTTTTAAGTCCCTCACATCTCCCCCATTCTCTCTCATACTCAAAAAAATACACACAATTCACACTCAAAGGGAAATGAGACTGTGAAAATGACACTGCAATGTTGAGGGGCTGGGCAACACTTGCCTATGGACACCTAGGTTACCCCCAGGGCACAGCAAGCTCCCACCTTCTTAAAGAGAGGTCACGTTAAGCCTGCAGGTCTCTCCCCGGCCCTTTCGTGTGACACCCCATCCTTTCAGAGTCAGCCAGAATCCTGATTCATCTTTACTCACAGTGCAAAAGCTTTGATATCTAATGGTTCAGCTGCACGGATAGCTGTGTGTAAATTCCTTCATTTGCTTCTTGTGGGCTGGGTGACTTGTGCTTGTATTATTTGAAAGCCCTGGTTCCTGTGCCACTGTCCCTCACACCAATTCAGAGGGATTTATGCATTAGCTCGCAGTTCATTGCTCACCAAGGTGTGCCAGAGTGCAAAATGCAGAAAGAGACACTGTCAACTTATATGGCAGCTATTCCTCTGCAGAGCAATATGCCAGGTATTCTGCAAATATTATAAAATAACATAGTGAACAGTGGCTTAGACTGAGTATAGAAATGTGTTAGGAAAATTGCAAGTGCATGTGGTTGGTATAGCTAATACATGTAAAAATCAGTGATCTGGTGTGTTTCAAAGAGACAGGGCCCTGCAGTGTTACAGGTGAAAGGTGTGCAGCAGAAAGAAAGGTCCATAAGGCCTTCAGTGTTTCAGGTGAAGTAGGTGGGTTGTATGTGCCCTTCCTCCTTAGAAGCGGAATGTAGGAAGAATGCATTGACTCGTGTGTGGTTTGAATGTGCTGCTCTCTCGTGGACAAATATGTCTGCCTGCATCTTCTGCTTCATGTTTTTGTCATGCCCCCCCCCCTGCCCCCCACATGTATCATTGTGAGCAAGCCGCTGTGAATAAAGGTTTGGGGTGCTGTGGACAAGAGATTGTGCTCTAGTGCTTGCTTGTGTTGTATCTGTTTCTTGGTTGCTGCTGGATTAGAAGCTGTAGGGGAATGTTCATCATTATAGATTTTTCATTACCAGCAATGTGCACTATGTGGTCACTCATTAAAATGTGACAATCTGAAAACAAAGTCTGTGTGCTTTGTATGCTTCCTTTCTCCAGTTGTTTCAAAGAATTTCTCATTTTTGGGGTGGGGTCTATCCATACTTAGTTCAATATTGGCTTAAATTATTTAAATGTAACAAAATGTCATCAATTTATGGCAGTAGGTGACACACTGATTCAGAAGCACTGTTACAGAGGTCCAGGGTTCAAATCCCATTTCCTGCTGTAGCACCCTTGAACAAGGTAGTTATGCTGAAAATGCTCCAGTAAAAATTCCTGCTGTATAAATGGGTAAATCATTGTAAGTTTCTTTGGAGAACAGTATCTGCTTAATCATTTAGTAGATAAAAGTCGTCCATAGCCCAATTTCACATTAACTTGAACACTTTGTGTGGCCAGCAGGGGGTGGTGAGTGTTCAGGATTTGCAAGCACAGCAATTCAATGCGTTCTCTGTCTAGTTTACAAGATTTACAAGGTCATTTCTTCTAGGGCTCATTGGAGCAAGCATTCTGTTTTAAAGGAGGGCTTAATCATGCACAAGCAGGCGACAGAGAGGCCAGGGCAGGGCAGAAGTTGCAGTGGAGAACCAGGGAATGGAGCAGTGACACAGCTGAGAAAGAGTCCACAGAGCAAGTAGGCAGGAGACAGTGCATAGCGCTGTCAGCGGGTCGATTGGCGGTCGATCTGGGACAAAGCGCTGCTTGTACACACTTCCCCCTTTCCCTGGCCTGCTCTGCAACCACTTCCCACACACTAAGACTAGCTAGGCTACCATTGTCCAGGATATCCTCTTGTTGTAAATAGCTTCCTGGATTCACAGAGGAGCCAAGGTGTTTGGAGGCAGAAAGGCACAGCTCAGATATACACACTCATTCGCTCTGGTTTTTATACAAGTGCTTATTTATTATATTGCCAAGAATAAAACAAACTAAAACTGTTTTGTGAATGAATGAAATTTTTCAAAATGTTTCATATTTGAAGTGATGGATTTATGGAACATGCAGTGGCAAACAATCAAAATCACTCAATATACTCATGTGTGGCTAAGAATCAACCATGTTTGAGTTATAATATTAATGTAGCAAACTATCTATCCATCCATTCATACATTGTGCCCAACCATTTTTTCCTGGTCAGAGTCACGGTGGTCTGGCACCTATCACGGGAAACACTGGTCACTAGGCTATGTAGGTACAACCCAGATGGGACACCAGTCCACTGCAGTAATGTAGCAGACTAGTTCGATGTTACTGTAGCGCTTCAAGAGTGAACACAGAATTTTTACTTTATTGTACACTTGGGATGCAATTAAATTAACACTGAATCAACAGCAAACCTGAAAGCAAATGTAAGCACATAAAAACAGATTGAGGTGGAGCATTGGGGTTTTACACAGCTTGTTTTATTAGGTGGTACAATGAAGGAACTGAGCACAAAACCAATCCCTACTGCACTACAGCTAACCCCATCTCCAAGCATCCAACATAAAGCAAGGGATCCTGATTTGTCAAGGCTTCATTCACAAATACAATATACAAAATAAACCCTTTTACCTCACACGTACATACAAATCTATTTTTTTTTTGCAAAACTTTATTTAAAAAATAAAAAAACACCTTAAGAGGAGGGGAGTGCAATTATCAAATCAGCAAGTGATCCAAAAGGAAAACAATTTTTTATGGTTATCCCTTTCTTTCATAACAAGAATTTTTAATGGAACAATACAATTCAAGGTGCCTCTTTTATCAATTTTATTGTTGAAATTAAATAGATATGAATAAATTGAATTACTATGCAAATCTTAGAATGGAATATTGTATAAATAAAAAAGAATACAAAATCCACAGTCGAAAGGCCCAGCTGGTACAAAGCTACTCTTCAAAGACAGCAGAAAATTCAGCTGATATTGAAAGAATTAAAATACAATACAAATCTGAATTTTAAAGGACAGGATTCTACAGCATTTGCTTGCCAACATTTACAATAAAAGCCATACTATTGCTGAAGTAGCTGATGACTGCACCATCTATTTTTCACAGATTTTACGTGATTTGAACCCAAGAAATAAATGTAAAGATAATGGTCATATCATTTTGTCTTTGTGGTTTATTTAAAAATGGTTATTTAAAAAAAATGCAATCAACAAAATGTAGAAAATTAGCATGTCCTCTCCTGCTTCAACAGGAGGACTGCTCTGCCTGGACATGAACACCTGACCTAGCAGTCACTTTTGAGGGGTAATGAGGTCGTACACAAAAAAATTCAATGCTGGTGAAAGGTTCCTGTTTTTCTCCTTTTTAATATATATTTATATATATAAAAATTAAATCCTAAAGTGGTAATTTTACCTAGTAACTTTCTCTCTCTCGCTCTACCACAAGAAAAAACCCAGTGAGAGAAATGACTGGCCTTTTGCTCTGCTGTGTTTGAGGAGGCCCAGCGCTCCTGGTGTTCTCAGTTCAGGGTTTGAGTTCAGAAAGCCCCTATCTCCATACCCCACGGCCGATATGGCTTTCCCAGACCAGCAGGGGGAGCCGAGGAGCTCAGTGCAGTGGGGGAGATGAGGGGAAAGGCACCGAAGGAGAAGGGGAACGCAGACAGGAGTGGAGAAGTGAGCTTGGCTGCAGGGACAGGCAGCACTGGGGCCAGGGTGCCATTGGCAGGCACCCTCAGGGGTCCAGGCTCGCTGTGTGATGTACCGCTGAGCCTGGTGGGAGCCTGGGGCTCAGTGGAAGAAGTGGGGCTGCTGGCAGTGCGTGAGGATGTAACTGCTGCCTGCTGTTGTTGCTGCTGCTGCTGCTGCTGGAGCAGGAGATGGTGCGCCAGGTGTGCAGGGGGCACACCAAAGGCAGAGCTCCAAGCCAAGTGTCCAAGTCCTGAGTGTGCTTCCCGCTGGGATGCATAGCTGCTGAGGTGGGAGACCAGGCGTGTCCGCAGTGGGTCGGAGCTGTCCAGGCCTTCCATGAGGCTCAGGTAGCGAGCTGTCTCTGCCAGGCACTCACGGAAGCCCAGCCCACGGTAGTCCATAGCTAATGCGTGGGCATCAAAGTAGCCTGGAAGGAAAAAGACCCCATAGTCAGCCCACTGACAATTTTAGGAAGTTACCACCAAAAACAAAAAAGAAACGGAAATGTACTTTTCCTTGAGTGAATAAGTCCAGGGTGTGCCACAGACACATTCTCGAATAGGCAAACGGACCCTTATGAAGTCTGAGAGGTCATTTCCTGTGCTAGTCTGAGTGTCTGATGTTCGATTAAGCCTGAATCTTTCTGTCTCCTTTTTCTTCCATTTAATGATCAAGATGTATAACCTCACTAAACGCTTCTGAAAACAATGATCTATAAAGAATGAGTGTTTTTCTGCTCAGTGTCATTAGTATTCCCAAATCTGGCAGCTCTGTCAGGAGAAACAGTCCAGTGCAGTGATTCCAAAAGAACTTCGCCATCTGTATACCTCAAATGCAATATTATATTATGTGTGTTTATAAATAGCCATATTCTACTTCCTATTATTCATCATAATAAAAACTTCACTTCTGAACTATACAGCAATGGATGAAAGGACCATGTAAAACATAGACACAACATGTCACTTCATATATGTATATATATATATATATATATATATGTGTGTGTGTGTGTGTGTGTGTGTGTGTGTATATATATATATATATATAAGTATAGATAGATAGATAGATAGATAGATAGTGAAGCAGGATCATACAAAAGCCAGCTTTGCAAGGGGATATTTGATCTACCTTTGCCCCCTGCAGCATGGAGCATCTTCAGGTGGTCTACAGTCATCTGCAGAATCTCAGCTTTCTCCAACTTTGCTGAGCCCTGGCAGGGTGAGGGGCAGAAGACACTAGAGTCAGTCAAAGTGATGCGATCTTGACTCCGTCAACTCAATTCTTCAAATGACATTCATGTAAAACTAAATATAAAGTAAGTGAAGAACCTGCTTCTCAAAAGCGCTGGGCACCAGTCTCCTGAGTTCAGAAAGGCTGTTGTTGATACGATCGCGGCGACGCTTCTCGATGATCTGAAAGAGAGAGATTGGTCATTGGTGGAGAAAAGTCCAGTGGATGGACGGACAAATGGCTGGACATGATCACACACAGGAAACAGGGCACTCTACTCACTCCTCTGCGCCGTTTCCTCGCCTGAACTTGAGACGAAGTGCATGGAGACATTGATCCATGAGGAGACCGGAGGCTCCTTCAGAAGACATATACCATGCTTTAAATATGCATATTCAACAATTTTATTATTTATCAGTATTTAACACTATCCTTCATACTACTGTGACAATTCCTTTTTGACACCGTGATGCTCTGTTGCGATATAGGTTGATATCTCATTTAAATATACTGTAATCTTGACATTTTATTTCTGTAAAATGCAATCACTTGAAATAACAAGGTTTCTCTGTCATGTTCTTTTCTTTTGCCTTTCATATATGCTGCAACATGTAAATGATTAACAAGTGATCAATTTCAAAATAAATATTTTGTAAATAATCATCGAGGACCTCGTGCAGACAAAAAAAATTATAGCTGTTTAGAGATAAACGAGTTAGCCACTTACCCGTTTTCGTCTGCACTTTCCTTCTCAATCTCGATGTTGTCGTCGAGCTCGCTGTCGGAGGAGCTGAAGTCGTGATTCCTCTTCATCTTGACCGCAAGACAGGCTTCGGCAAAGTACACTCCCCGTGCGCGCGACTCGCAGACGTGCGACAGTCGGACCGCGACCCGGCCGAGCACCCGTTTAAAGCACCACGCTTTCCCACGGTGTCATTTCCATGCCACGCCCAGTCCGGCGGGGGCGGGCACAGGGTAGAGGGAAGCCAATGGGAATCAAAAGCCTCTGATTGGCAGTATCATTCCAGAGTGTACGATTTAAACTCGCTCCACTTTTCTGAATATTAGCGATCAAGGGCCAATGGGATCACAGTCTGTAACCGTGACGCTCCGCCCCGGAGTTCCTCTCGCGCCGCGGCGGCTGGCCGGTTGTCAGCACGCGCTGGCCGTGGGAAAGTTCCTCCGCTGAGCGCTGATAACCAATGAGGGGCGACGGCCGCGTCCGGCCTCGGGATGAATGCGGCAATTGGTCGGGGCGACGGGCGGTCTGCGGGCGACCGTGTGAACCTGCAACCCGACACTGACTCAGTGGATGCAGCGCGCCGCGCGAGGGGAGGCCGCGCGGGCCGCTGCTACCAGCGGCACCACCACAAAGGACGTGATGCAATTAAAGGAAACTCCGTGCCAGCTCGCGCGCACCCCTCGCGCGGCGCAGCTTATAGCCACGCTTCCCGAAAGCGCGAGCGCGTACTTTCGGCCTACCAGATGTAGCTATATGAATGTAAATAAAACTATGGTGATGTTTGAGCGTTAAATTTTGTGCGAGGAGCCGTCACGTCCAGTCTTGAATCTTTGCGAGAAGCTGCAAACGGTTTAATTCTGAAAGGCGACGGGAGGTGTTATCTTTCCATAGACAAACATTTTTAAATATATTACCACACTCGCACTTTGGCACAGTTGGCCTCCGTGAGAACCGATCCACAGTCTGATATTCCCTCTCTTCGCCAAGTATTTGTTTAAAACAGTCCGAAGAGACACAGGGTGTCTGAAACATTTAAGTTTCTTGTCCCAAGATTACCGTTACTTCCTGAAACATTGACAATCCAGTAATAAAAGGCAGACATATTTCAGTGATTTTGGCGGCAAAGGGATGTCTTGCAGGCAGCACTGTAGCGCACCAAATAAGGATGAATGAGTTGATCGAACATCGGTTCGAGTCCCGTTCACTGTGTGGTGTCTAGATATTCTCCCAACGTTTGTTTCTCTTTCCTCCCACAGTCCAATGACGTGTTTCAGTTGAACTACAGACTATATTGCCCTTAGTGGTTGTTTTCCATTCCTCTGCTAAGTGGGCAGATATCTCAGGGAGTTTAGTTCAGCGTATCTAACAGTGTAGGATAAATATGTTAGTAATTTTTGTATGCTGCTTTGGCGAAAATTGACTGCTAAATGAATAAAAGACATAAACTACACCATAATGATATGTGGTGTTAGGGCTTTAATGACCAGGACGGCATCACAGGAGGATCTCGACACACTGCTGAGGTGCTGAAGCTGATCTTTCCCTCGGGCAGAACCTGAGTACCATCAATGTCAAAAGTAGCCCGGCAAGTGACGTTTACCATTTGCGACATCTTCCATTGTGTTTCACGGTGTTTTTCTTCAAAAGGACAACAGCACCAAAATGTCAAATACTAAAATTACCGAGCAAAGAATGCCCCCCCAAAAAATTAAAAGGTTGTTGCTATGGTACTTAAACAAGGGTGTGTGTGAATCTGGTGTCTCAGCAAGTCGCTTGTTTCACATTACATGATTATTTTTGTCAATATTGCAGGGAAGCGCCACTTTTTGCATCTGTGAATGACAGGAAGTCATCTGGGCTGTTTTTTGTTGTGGTGTTTGTTATTGGCCTCTGCTTAACGTGGTAAAGTAGATCAGTGAACCCCCCCCCCACACAAATCCTTTTGCCTGATTGCTGGTGGCGACTTTCTGTTTGGGCAAGGGGCGGGGGGCGCCGTGCTGTAATTCAAGTGCGCCGAGGGTTCCCACGCTACTTTGTCTGCAGCTCGACTCCTCGCTCTCATCACATGCTCTAATTAGTGGTTTCAGGAGCTCCTTTGAAGGTGAGGGGCCCTGATAGCGACATCACTTCCTTTGGAAAGCTCTTTGGCACTCGCCACATCACGAGCTGGGGCAAGAGGTCCTCACTTTGTGGCTCCCGGCATTTTCTCAGTTTGGCGCATCAGCACGTCTGTGTACCAACCTGTCGACTGCCTACTGAGGGAGCAGAGGACTGAGCACATCTGCATATTACCTGTAATGTTAATGGAAACATGAAAATTCCCATTTGTTTATAAAATACCTTTTATATCCCAATATTATTAGCATACCATTTCTTGACTGGGAAAAGATCTTAGGGGTTGTGAATAACTAGTAGCAGGTAGCTTAAGGGTTAGAAGTGCTATTTTCTACCAGAAAAACCCAGGTCTGAATCCCTCCTCCTCCTCCTGCAGTACCCTTTATCACTGTCCTTACCCTAAATTTCTTCTGTAAAAATTACCAGTTGCATAAATGGGCAAATAATTGCAAGTAGCATAACACTACGTCACTTTAGAGAAAAGTGTCAGCAAATAAATCTGAATTAACCCTTTCCTACCACAATTTGTGATGTTTGGATTAAAGAATAATCACGGTAAAAGAATATTCTGGAATATCTTGACAATGCTTCTTGTGCTGTGGCATTATCTCAGAGAACTGCAGAACAGCTTTGTTAGCATGGGCCCCAGTGATTCTTACCAAGGCTGTGGTCAAGCTCCCACTCAGCTGACAGGGAGTGTAACATCCCAGACTGGAGTGTCCTGGACAAGCCCGGACAGATGTTTCTGCCCCAAACAATGCCTTCACAATCGCAATTCTCCAGCAGAAGCAATAGAAGGAGGCGATATTGTTTATAAATAGTGTTGTGCATTCAACTCTCACTCAGAGGAAGGGTAGCTTTGTTTCAGGGATGCGGAGAGGAAGCAGATACTAATTCTCTCTGAAGAGTGTGTGACACCTTTCATTGTGCTGGTGGCCTGATATTGTTCGCTGTCACAAGCCAATCCCCTCCTCCCAAAGCCCCCCTCCTTCCAAAAACACAGTTGTTCTCAGCGTTTGTTTCGGGGCATCCCCCCCACCACCCCACATCCTTGTGACTCCATTATTCTTTGCGGTGTTAATCGATTACATACTGCTGTATGAAATCCTATCTCCCCCTTCTTCTCAAAGCTTGTGTGTGTTGTGGGTAAGTCATGGTAAACCACGGTGAGTCTCATCTCGCCCCCTCACCCTTGTGCCCCGGTCACACCATCTCCTGTGTCAAGTTGTGTCACGATTCACAGAGAACAGACAGCAGTTAGTGGTGTTAGGCACATACGTTTTGGGTATTCATAGAACTGATAGCCAAATCCCTTCAGTCAAATCCAAACTGTTACTCCTGGAGATGTTTCTGGACATGGAGAAAAAAGCTGTAGTCTCAGCCAGCTTCAAATTAAGGCAGTTTTGTGCCAGGAAACAGGTTGGGAGTGTCTGCCCTCACACTGGAAGGTAACACAGCACAAACAGGGCAAACACTTCACAAAATGGTCTTCCTCTCCTTAGACTTGCTCTATTTGCTGGTTTATTGTCATATCTACCAGATATTTATTAAATTGTTTGATTATATCATGTACTGTGTGTGTGTATTGTAGTATGGTGACTTAGCTAGTAGCGCTGCTGTTTCATAGTGCCTGGGCTGACTGGGCATAAGATTGAATCTGACTCAGTCTGAGTGGAGTTTGCATGTTCTCCTTGTATGTGTTTTGTCCCACAGTCCAAAGAAATGTATTTCAGATTAATTGGTCTGTCTCTTTCACCCATAATGTGTGCATAATTGTGTGAGTGTGTGGCCACCCGGCAATGGACTGCTGTCCCATCTGGGCTTAGTTTCATAGCCTAGTACTCAAATGATTCCACGAATGGCTCCAGCCTTAAGTGGTTCACAGTAATAGATGGACAGATCCTGTATATGTGATGTTAGACCAGTCCATGATATATTTAGCAATTCTAGTGAAGTACTTTGTCTGAGATACTAAACAAATACTAGAGGAGAGCCCCTTCAGACCTCATAACCACTCTATTACCTTCTGTCTCTGTTCATGTGGACCATACTGCTTGACAGTAGATACTTTATAATTGGCTCAAAATCTGTGAACTCTTGTTGCAAGGCTGCACAGTGATTGTATGAAAGAAACCTCAGAAGTAATCCATAGGAAGCAGAGAGATATCTACATTCTGTTGTCAGTGCTGATGACTGTTTTCTGTAATGTTAACTTCCAGTAATCCGCTTATGTCCCATGAACTCTAGCTGCCACAGGTCCTGGTCCTGGTCCTGACAGCTCTGCCCACGCAAGTCCTAATTGGATAAAGAGGTATGATCAAAATGTGGGAGTGCTGACAGTTCCTTCGAAGCGACTGTGGGGCAGCCTTTGTGTGGCGTCCTGAGCTAGCCTCTAGCACTAACCCCCTGCTCCCTTTGTGGTTGAGCTCTGCGACCCCAGTAATAAGCGGGGGTCGGGAACGCGGGTCATCTGAAGGCCCCCGTGTCCAGCGTGCGGCTGGGAACCAGCACAGCCCCTTGTGATCCTGTGAAATCGATCCCTTCTGGGGGTAGAGCTGAGGGCCCAGACGGCAGCCTGGTGTAGCTGGAGAAGAAAGGGGTGTCCTAGAGATGGGCTGCCCATATCTGTTTGGAGCCCTGCCTAGGCCTGAAAACAGAGCCACATGTTTGTTTTGGGTTGGTGTCGGTCCTGTTCACCCCACTCTCCTGGCCAGCTATACCTGATCTGCCCTCAGGAAAAGCTATGTAAAACTGAAACCCTTGACCCCCCAGCACGCACACAAAGGAAGTCCGGTGAACCGTACGACCTAGCCACAATGGGGCCTGTGTTGTTGTCGCAGGGCCACAATGAGATCCGTGTGTAGTAGCAAGAGTGGCGTATCCCTTACCTGCTTGTCTGCAGTCACTGACTATTTCATAATGTTAGCTTTAATTTAAGTGCAAGACTGCTGAACTTGTATCCAAAGCTCATGCTCATTTCAGTGCATTCCTACAGTTAAAAGCTGTGGTTTCATAAATGACTGGAAACAGTTACTTCCAGCAGCATGAAATTATTAATGTTATTTGACTGAGGAATAACTGCGGAAGAGTATAGCAGTTAAACTTGACAGGTTGGATGAAAAAGAGCTGCGATATGAAACAAAAAGGTGGAAACAGTTTTGCAGCTCTGGGCAATAAATGAAGATGTGCTGCCATGTTTTGCAGGTCTTACCTGGTTTGAGTTACCTGAGGAATGTGGTTATGGCAAACCCCGGGGCTCTTACGGTGCCACTGAACTGGATTTGCACTGGAGCACCAGCAAGACCAGGGCCTCCGCCAGCGAGTAAAAATATTGTTTTTCATTGTTTTCACAATTTTTACATTATTCTTTGCATGCACAAAAAACCACTATGTTTCATTTCAGCTGTGTTTGTTAGTTCACCATGAAAGCTTTTGTTACAATGAATTGCACGACATGGTCTGGCCAACTGGTTTATTTTTTGCACGATGTGCTGTGCTTACATTTGTCATGGGGCCGAGTTCCCGTGCATTCTCTCCCACAGTGTGGAGCAAGGCAGTTGTTAACCTGTTGCATTCCGCACAGGACAAGTGGGCCGTGAGGTTTGATTACAGGGGGTGGTGTTGGGAGGGTGTGAGGCAACTGCAGGACGGCACACAGATTGCAAATGTCAGGAGGCTGTCAGTGGGAGCAAGACAAATGGAGCAGCCCTCCTCTCTGCATACAAAAAGACAAAGACACACACACTCACACCGCACCCTGTACTTTCCGAATGTGCCTCAGGCTGGCTGCACTGCCTTGTCAGTCTGCTGTGACCCTACCCCCCCCAGCCTTCTTAACTGGCATACACTCACTCCTCCCATGCCACAAGTCAGTGCTTCCCTTCACTCTGCTGCTCTTTGTGTAATTTATAGGAGGTGATCCACTGCAAAGCGCTGTGGTTACCCTGTCGCTCTCTCCGGTGGCGTCCCAGTGGTGGACTGCAATGTCACCTCCCCAGGGTTTGTCACAGTTGGCCCATATTTACAGCAAGGAATGATCAGCATCCATTCTGTTAAGCAACACTTTCCACAAATTCCACAAAGGCCTTTACTGTGGCACATGAAAACACCAAAAAATACTTACAAATGAAATAGTTCTAAATGTTTTGCAGAAGGACATAAGTCTTAAATGAAAGTAAATATAGCAACAAGAACAGTTACTGGTGTTGAAATTGGACAGACTTTGTTTTCTTCTTGCCCTGTTTTTGTTCCTTTTTTTCCAAAATTATCAGGCAAAGGCAGAGCACGTAAACACAGACTGTGGTGTGACAGCTTGTTTGTTTTTCTTGAAACGCTCTCAACATTACATTTAGCTTGGGACATTTGCGGCTGCGACACTTTTCCAGAAGCCTGTATCTCTGTGCACTTTTGGCAGGATAATAGAAGGATGCCTTCTTATCAAAGCTGGATTAAAACACCCTTGATATGAAGGCATCCCACACACACTGTCCTGTCCTTTAACTCCCTGGCTACGACCCCCAGACTGTGGGATACCCCAACCTTGGGCCCTTTCATGTATAATTACCTGTGCAAAACAGAGTCTCTGTGACTCAGTCGTCCTCACTTCTCAAATGACAGGATCATCAGACTTCCCTCTCTGCAGCCTCTCCATGCCCCGCTCTCTGATCTGTGATGCCATTTCTTCAACAGGAATATTTTCAGACAAATTACTATTTCTGCAGCAGTTTGCTGGTTCGGGTCAATTCTCACGGCCCAGGCTGCACACACTATTCATTTACACAGATGGATTTTCACCGCAGCACTTAAATTTCCCCAGAGGGACACAGCAATTGTCCCACTGGCTATCTGAACCCACAGCATTTAGTGCCCTGCGCGTGGTCCCACACCATCAGCGTTACCATCAGAGCAGGTTGACATTTACAGCAAATCCTTTGCAGTGTGGCAGAGCTGCCCGTCATGACCCTTCATCTATGCCAGTCTCCGAAGGCCCGGAAGAATCCACTGAACAACATTCCTGTATCCCATTACATGGGAATAAGGCCAGGCCCGAATTAAACAGGCTTCTCGGCCTTTGGGCAAAGCTCAAGTGTAGTATAATTTGGTTGTGGCTGGGTACCTTTTTTTGGGGCAGCAGCACAGTTGTCATTGTGGACTTTGGCTTACTTTTTCTTTAGTTGACACCTTTGTCCAAGGCAAGTCAACATGTTGGCGAGAAAAGTACTCAGTTACGTTAAGTTTATTAACACATTTATACAGCTGGGAATCCTTGCCATATCATTTCAGAGTAATTACTTTGATCAAGGGGGAGTTGAAGTCAAGTCCACTGGTTCCAAAGCAGAAGCTGAAATCAAAACAAATCTGCTAATGTTATCAAAGGCAAGGACTTGTAGACTGCCAGTTCCCAGTCTTTCTAGAACTCTCTGTTGCACTCATGAAACATAATGATACATAAAATTACATAGCAGAGCTCCTATATAACACACACTTTGAGCAAAAGAATCAGCTAAACACTTTTAATTATAACTCATTTGCCTTCTTTGTGTCCCAACTTGGATGATTCTATGCAGAATCATGGCTGATAGACTTACACGGGTGTTAAGGTTTGTAGGTTACCTGATGTCCACAGGATACACAGCCCAAACTCGGCCCCCTGGGAAAGTGGCAGTGACTGGCGAGCTGCACTCCAGAGCTGGCAGGCGGCGCTACCTGCCCGGCAGCCGCTCCAGCCCAGCACTTTCTCATTTGCATGAGAAAAAGGAGGGAAATTAAGTTGTCCAAGGTTGCCGCTCCCTCACTTTTCTGTTTTCTTTTTTGTGTTTTCATTCTTATTTTCCCACTCTGTTTTTCATGGCTGCAGCCTTAAAGTCAAGGCCAGGACTCTGGCTCACAGTGACACCCCTCCAACCAATTCCCACCCCTCTCTGCCCAATAAGCAGCCCTCCCAGTGCCAGGAAGCTGAGAGGTATAAGCGAGCGTTTGTTAAAAACTGGCCTTTGTCCAGCCGCCTTCCTCTATCTTCCACAAGGTCTCCCAGGGTGACTGCATGTCACTGTGCGTCTGTCTGTAAGTACGGGAGCGTGTGTGTGTGTGTGTGTGTGTGTGTGTGTGTGTGTGTGTGTGTGTGTGAGATGCTTGGCAACCTTGGTGTAATAGCTGCTCAAATAAACTGAGCTGGGATGTAAAAAATAAGTGGTCTATACAAGCATGAAATGTTTATTCATTTGTATGACTGGCGTATATGTACATTTGAGCATGTATGACTGCACATATATATGTACGAGGAGGTATGTATTTATTTGTGTATTTGTGTATGTGAGCCCTCCCTGCAAGTGTATTTATGTGATCCTGCCCACATGTGTGGGTGTGATTGCCCGTGTGCATGTGTGTGTGTGTGTGTGTGTGTGTGTGTGTGTGTGTCAGCGTGCGTGTGTCCATCCAGGAGGTGCTGCTTCCCACAGCTCCGATCTAATTCCGCCGTAACCCAATCTCCGTGTGAGTGTGCCTCCTCCACTGTTCCCCCACCCGCCAGCAGCGCCACTACCATTGGCTCAGGGTGGATCAGCCACTTCCACTGTCAGTCCCAACGCCCCACCACCCCCAAAATCCCCCCACCCAGGTTGATTTACTATGTCACCCACAGGAGTCATCCGCAGCGGTAGCCCTCACATGCTGCACCACAGCCTGCCTGCACACCATCCTGACACCCTATACCTGCCATTCAGCAACTGCAGGAGAAGAAAGGGGGTTGGAGCTGGGGGGGGTGCGCGGTGGGTGGTGGCCTCGGGTTTCAGGACATTTTGTCTGCCCCTAGGGTCCATGAGGGCTGGGCCAAACACAGAAAAAGAAAAGCGAAAAGAAATAAAAACAGATGTCTCAGATTTTCTGTTTCTCTGTCTTTGGGCGTGTGTGCCTGTGTGTGTTTGTGTGTGATATCTATGCACTAACCTGAGGGTATCTGCAAGGCCACAAAGGTTACAGAACAAGGTCACCACTGTTGTATTTAACTGCTTTTTGGTGGCTTTCAGGTAGACACCCTTGCTGCTTTGCCAGATTGGATTGACTAACAAGGGTTCATACAGTTCAGTGTTCAGGCGGTAATCGTATCAAACAGTCACTGCGACAAAGCAGATATCGGTTTAAATGTGTATTCAGTATGACCTACATTTGTATCAATGTATAAAGATGGCTGTAGGACCGAAACCTTTCAAGTTAAGTTTATATCGCCAGGGAAAGCATGGTCCCACTTTTCCCGGGCTGCCGTCAGGCGTGGGTTTGAATCCTGCTTAATTCGTCTACTTTCTATGTTTGTGTGGGCTTCCTGCTGTTGCTCTGGTTTCTTCACACAGTCAAAAAATGTGTTTCAGGAGAACTGGCGAATCTAAATGGCTCATAGTGTGTGTGAATATGTCACATTGCTCTGTTGTATTAATGGGCGAATGATTGTAGAGAGTTTACATTTTAAGTCACCATGGACAAAGATGTCAACTAAGCACTACAGAATTATCCTGGTATGTCTGTTTGAAGACAAATGACTGTTAAATACATAAATATAATTGTAGATTGTTTGCTGAGTTGTACTGCTGCCTCTATCCTCCAGCAGCCTCCAGGAACCGCGCCCATGTTCTGAATCATGTCCCTGAGGTGGGTTTTTAACAGCAAGCGTGCGCTGTGCAGGGGGCCTGGGGGGTGAAAAGGCGCTTGATGGTTCCCACGAGAGTGCTGAGTTTCCGGACAGTGACAAGATGTCTGCTCCATTGAGTCCAGCAACCAATATCCCCCCCCCCACCCCTACCTCAGTCTCTGGGCTTGGTGCCCCACAACCAGTCTGACGGGGGCCAGAATAGCGCCAGGCTCCCTGCACCCGCCAGGCGCCGTTATCCTGTCCAACAGGCCTTCCTGTCAGAGCTGTCCCCCCACCTCACGATTCCAGCACCCAGTGCATTATCTGGCCTGGGGACCGCCACAGGCTGATCGCCACCGAGATCTGCACCCGCTCCCATAGAAACATACCACCCAGCACACCGACAACCCCCCTTCTTCTTTTTCCTTCCTTTGTTTTCTTCCAGACTATTCTGGTCACTCTTTCCGTTGTGATCTTGAGAGTGGTAAGCACGGGAGGATGTGCCCCCCCCACCCAACCCCACCTCTTCGTTTACTTGTTGTTTTTTGGTTTTCTGAATGGAGGTTTGTTCTTCAGGTGCACGCCCCGCCATGTCCCCACTGTCCCAAGTCCCTGGTGAGAGAATGCCAGGCTTACACAAAGCATGATCCCTGAGTGGGTTCCACCACCCCCACTCCTCAGGCTCAGCTCTGGGTGAACATGGCCAGATATTGCAGCAGAGCCTCACCAGCCTGTATCCTTCATGAGGAGAGGCTGTTTTGAGCATAATCAGAAGCCTTAGTGAACATGACTCCCATGGCCATCTCTGTACATCCCTGGCAGCATTACAGCCAGCTGAATGAACACCTGTCACCAGTGAGAGGTGGCCTTTCACACTGAGGTCACATTTGTCACAACATTCATAAAAGGTTCCACCAATAACCTTTCTCTTTGCTGAACAGAAAAGGGGAACGAGTATGCTGCAGGCATACAAAGAACTAAAGGTTTCAAATGAGAATAAATTAAAAGGAAAGTAAATAAATTACTATATAGTTTTTGATAGGATATCATGAAAGAATTGCATCACAGTTTGAAGCTTCTTAAAGGTTCTTTTGTCTGACACTTTCTTCAGTTGATATTGTCCATTATCAGTTACTGACCTAATATTTCCAAGCCATCTCATATACACTCATTTGTCGTTTTACAAGCCCAGTTAATTCCTGGACATAGGTTTGTCAGGCAAAAGTACACAAATAAAAAACACAAAGAAAAGTAGCATTTAGGGTAAAATGTGCACCCAAAGTACACATAAGATTCACCAAAAAACTAAATACAATTTTAAAAAATTACTATGCTTTCACTAGAGAATGCAACTATCAAAATCCCAGCAACTGTTATTAACTGTATTTGTGCAATTAGAAATGCTGTATAAAATAAAATACTGTACATATATGCATATGTTTATTTATGTATATAGGTGTATATGTATAGATTATGGGGAAGGGAAAATATGGAATGTTTAACAAAAGATAAAACGTATTACACTGAGCAAGACAGGATTTTGCTGCAACAGGAAAATGTGTGATTCTCTTGGAAGTACTTATTATAAAAAATTATTTGTTTTTCACCTAAAGTTTTTGTATTGCACACAAATTGAGTGAAGATGAACAAGTCTGTCTTCTAGGGTTGCTTTAAATTACTGTGAACTTGAACATATCCTTGAAATATATAAAGCTATGGGGCACAATTTGTCATTTAGATACATTTCTTACAGTTCAATTTGGAGAAAAGTTTCATGGGAAGATGATCACCAAACATTATAGCAAACTATTATTGGATCTCAGTAAAAAAGTTCACAAAAGGCTTGAAAAAGGCTTCTAGAATTTGTCAGTAATACTAAGCATGTTCTTACCTGTAATTATACGTTTAAAATACAATAACATGGCAAGTTTAACATTATATTTGCTTTCTGCATGTTTGAATTAAACCTTTTTTTTGCCTTGCACCCAGTGACTCTAGGATAGGCTTCAGACCAGGGAAAAGTGGTTAATAAAAATGGATGGAAGGATTATCAAATTACTGACATGTGACATGTGACAAATGACATGTTTTATATGCCTTTGGCATCAGTAGATGTTTATATTTTAAATGTATTAAGTATAATATTTTCTGTCATTTTTTGATAAACATTTAAATGTTCATTTCACAAATAAATTATAGGTGTGATATAACCTTTTGGATTTTATTTTTTGAAAACAGAGGATGCAGTTTGGTAGAAAATCACAAATTTTTATTCTCTGGCAAGAAAGTTAAAATTTGTTCATTGGTGTTATTCCTATTTTATCATTAATTATCGTAAACAAAACAAACTACCAAGTTATCCAGTTATCTAGTTAAAGAAAACTGAGACATGAGTCGGTGAGTAGCCTTGTAAACAATTCATATTGTTTGATTTTTAACAGTAAATAATCACAAGGCACAACACAAGCCACCACTCTGAGAGACCACACCAACTAATACAGTGTTCATTCCCACAATTCCCAGCACCAGTGATGTAAATATTTGACTGCTGGGGCACTAACTGGAAAAGTTTACTAAAAGTTGTGTAATACACCAAAGAAAATGCCCCTCGTTTTGAAAATACTGACAGCAAATCAGCTCTAAAGGTATAAATTTAATAGGTGTGCAAAAAGTGTTTGCAGTTCAAACATTCATAAATGAAGGAATGGGATTATAAGTAAACACATAAAGGACTGCTTGCAAGCCAGTCCTGTTAATATTAATCTTTAGATTGTCGGTTTTCTTTGGATGTTTCATTTGCCTTCCGTTTCCATTAGCACGGCACCCCCCTGTAGCGTCAAGCTATGGCACAATGGTGGGTAAGTTGGTCCAACACACTGGCCGAGTGTGACAGGAGGCACGTGACAGCAAGCATGGGGGGTGACGGCCAAGAGGGCCGCCAGCATTTAGGCCACACAGTGTGTTACTGTGACCCACATAGCTGTGATATTTGCACCTCAATGGACCAACGGCAAGCACAAAGCTGCACCCAGCCCAAGTGAAATGTATCCACCAGTGGGAGACGTTAGCAAAAGAAACCATCAGGCTCTCAGGGATCATTTCTATGGGTTCAACAGCTTCTTTAGTTATTCGGGCGCTTGAGAGGAGCTCTGTATCGGCCAGGGCATGTTTCCCCCAACACAGTAGCGTAAGGAACTAAACAAACTGCACCAGGCTTAAGGGTGATCTTTGAAAGATTTTTAGTTTTCATATTGACCTAACTAATTAAGTTCTTTCTTACGCCTGTATTTTTCATCCAGGCTTCACAATCATATGTCAGGTGGAATATTGGCACAGTCGGTGGTGTAGTGGCTACAGTACCTTGAATATCACGTACCCTTGAAAAGAGTCCTGCTGCAGTAAAAGTTATCCTGCTGTATAAGTGGAAAAATTGTTGTAAATAAGTTAACACTGTGACTTCTTTAAGAGAAATACATCAGCTTAATACATAAATGTAAGTCATGAACCAGATTCTAAAATCCAGTGTTGCATCCTTCTTCTCAGACTGTTTGTATGTGTGCTTGTATGAGTTGTTCTCACCCAGGAGGAGCTGCGCTTTTGGCAAACTTGCTTGCTCTCGCTTTTGTGAAAAGCGAAGGTAACAAGTGCTAGTGTTTTCTGAGGGAGTAAAAAAGCAAAAAGGGGGGAAAAAAGGCCCCATAATTTATGGTCTGTCACAGGTTTATCACTGGGAAATGGTCCCCTCTCTCTGGGAGCAGGCTCCCTTCCCGTTGGACGGTCCGTGCCAGCTGTCTCAACCGCAGCCGAGCCCTGCGTTCCCAAGCTCGGGCCTGTGGGAAAATCCTCACTGGCCAGTAATTGATTCCGCCCTGCCAGCTCCATCAGTCTGTAGCGCAGTCAAACTGCCAGTGATCTACAGACAACCCACTGATGCCCCCCCTTCTCACCCCCACACCCCCCTCCCCCTCTTTAGCCTTTTTTCTTTCTCCCTGGCTTTCTGAAGAAACAGCCTGCAAAGCGGACCTGCAGCTCTTTGCAGCAATTAAAGCTGGTGGCTGAAACAACCACCCCCCTTGTCCGACAGCCAGGCCACCTGACAGCGAATATACAGCCCCTTTTATGTGCCCCCCCACCTCACCCCTGCGTGCGCACACACGCACACACACTCGCAGACATGGCTGACCTCACGCAGGCACACACCCCAGCAGCCGGCTGGGACCCCAGCCCAGCGTGCTGCACTGGTGTCTGTGCTGTCTGCACCCAGCAGCCCCAAAGTGCGGCTACACGCGTTAAGCTGCCGTGTTGCTGCACATTAAATCTCACAGCTTCCCAACCTGTCTGCAAAGCGCTGATTTTCCATTTACAACTAAATCAGCTGGATGGTACAATACGACCAACAGTCAGTACAAAGGAGTGGAAATGAGTTTACAGATGTAATTTATTGCCATACGGTTTTTACTAAAATGACAAACTAGATGTTTTGAAAAGTAAAAAAAAAATTGTGAATTATATTAGAAGTACTCATTCATTTTCATGTGCAGAGCTGTGCTAGAAACAAATATAAATTCAGCTGTCTTTTTTCCTAATAATTTTTTTCCTTAGCCACATTTATGTTAAAATGTTTCAGATTACATATAAATATAAACTATTTGGAGGCACAAATGTAAAATCTGACAAATATCTGATTTATTCAAAAAATATTCCTGTTAAACTGTAACGCGCAAGCACACATACGATCAGCTCAAATTTCCTCACGTTGTTATTCTTGCGTTAATGTTATCCGTTCTCTCTATCACTTTATTTCCTTCAGTATTGCAGTTGTTTGCATGAAAAATTACTGTGTGATTCTTGTCGTTTTTTCCACGTTCTGTGCTGACTAGAAGGAAGAAGCACTGTCTCCAGGGCTGGCAGACCTGAGGATTGCCTTGTGACCTCCCAACTATTGTCAGCAGGCAAACTGACATAATTGCTCCCCCTTCTCACCCCCGTTAACACCCAGCCCCGAGGTGCCCCCATTTGTTTATGATGAAATATTAAACGCTGTCAGCTGCCAACATGAGCGACCGAGGGACAGCAGCCTAACCCTTGCCACATGTCTAATTAGAGGTAAGTGCTCACCCTTCCAATTAATCCACAATTACACATCCTGCTCTCTGCTTCTGCATCTGTGTCTCACCCCCTGCACGTCTGGGAGACCTGCAGGGGGGCGTGGCTAAAGGGGGGGTTTGAGAAGAGAGAAGCGATGTGTGAGGGAGAGTTGACAGAATAATCTAACACAGAGCTTTGGGTTTTATTAGCATGACGGCTGGGTCCAATTTGTATTAATAATTAGTTTTGGTCAAACTCCAACAAAATTCTCTTTAATCACCTAATTCTAGAAAATGGCCAATGTAAAAAGCAGCTCAGTGCCAAAGTGCATAGTGCTGGTGCCTCTGTACTCCTGGGCTGTGGGTTCTGATTTGGGTTCAAATCCCAACCAGTCTTTGTGGAGTTAGAGTGTTTTCCCCATGTTTGCATGGTCAGGTGAGATATGGGTCTCCATCCTACAGTCTGTGCTTCTGGCATAGGCTCTGGATCACTGTGACCCTGCACTGGACAAGCAGTTATTGATGATGGACAAATGGAGTAAGTCAGCAATAATAGCAGTGACAGAACAAAGATGATAAGAATCAGTTTATTGCTTTTAGGAGGTTGATACTTGCTGAAGGACTCATGATTTTGTGAAAACCACCTCTGTGAGGTTTAGCATACAAGGTGGCTCAGTGAGGTTAAGAGTCAAAAAAGGGATAGTCAGTGTCTCCTGGGTTGAAGTGAAATCCCAGCTGCTCCCCTCCTGCTGGAAAGCCTGTTCTGCTTCTTGTCTTTCCAGCCACAGACTATGGGGATGCTTCACATTCCTGTAATTTAAGCTTCTGCGAGAAAAATATTAACATCTGTGGCCACGGCCACCATAGCCTGTCAAGGTTGCTCCTGCACGGGGGACAGCACAATAATAAATGTTAAGGCACCAGGATCCCTTGATGGACCTGCTGCCTCCTCTCAATAACCATGGACTGACACGAGAAACAGGAGAAACAGGCCTGAATTCCAAAATGTAACTGCACACAAATAAAGGCAATAGCAATATGACAAGAATAACAGTACCACAAAGTGACCTGCCCCCCAGTTGGGCAGTAGTGGGGCCATGCAGAGCTCCAGGCCCGCCACGCCCTCCTCCACTCTCACGGCTGTATCTTTATGTAGCTACTAGCTGAGAAAGTACACTTTCCCATGGTGTCAGGGGTCAGGGGCCGATGGTGGAGGCGCTGTCACACACGGAGCTGAGGGGATGAAAGGGAGCAACTCAGGCTGAAACCCCTGCAGCCAACAGGCTCTACAGAAGGGGTCTGCACTCAGTTCTCGATGCCCCAGTGTGCCGACCCCCTTGGCTCTGCTGAAATAGAGGCGCCAAGGAGATCTAATGCTACACAGACCTGGGTCTGTGTTACACGTGTATGAGTGTGTGTGTGTGTGAGAGTGTGTGGGCATATGCATGTGGGAGATCAAAGCAGGAGAGCTTGAAAGGTCTGCTGCTGGCCCAGCATGTCATGCTTGTTCCCCCACCGATCCTCTCTTTTCCTGTGAGTACCAGTATTTTCAGGAGTGTCCCTAAAATGTCCCTCTGAGTACTCATTCCAATCACATACTCACGCACTCCTTTTAGACCATCACAGAGCTGTTCTGTGTGGCCGTGGTTGCCAGTTTGCTTTGGTCCAGATCATGTTCTACTCAGTGTACTGATACTGTAATCTGCTAATTTCCTGCTAATGACACGGAAGGTGGGCAATACATAACTTACTATCTAATTATAACGCATACGTGGCGCAGTCAACAAGATCTAAGACTGCCCACTACATGATGCTGCTGTGGTTACAATGGAGCCTGTCAAACCAGTATATGTTACACACATGTGCTAATGGGTTGCATTCACAGCAATGTAACAACAATCTTAAAATGTGGCAAGTGTTTAAACTTACTGACTGCGCCATGTACAGTATATTAAACACATTTTAAACACTTTATATTGTAGCATGTTATATAATATGTTTCATATTATATATGTAAGTTTATGTTTGGGGTCTGGTGTCCTCTAGATGACCTGGGGTAATAAATCTTCTCTGACCCCAGATTCATTACACCATTCATTACCCCAGCATCACACAAGCTTCTCTTTTATCAGTCCAGACTCTGGATCCAGAGATGTATCTGGCCTTCCCCTAAAGTCCTCAAGCATTCCAGCACACCCCTCTGACGTCATCTTCTTCTAAAAGATCTCGGTCTAGGGACACCTGTCCAGACAGCATTCAGCAGCCAATCCCTGCACTTTGGACTTTCTCACCCAGTAGGAACAAAAAGACCTAATAGACCACATCCTGTGACCTCACACACCTCTCAAACGCATTAGTTCTGCTCAGCTTTCACCTGTTCACCTGCCTCTCCTTTCACCACCAAAAGCTGCTGGGAGTTGGTCAGCTCTCGGTATTTTTTCTTCTGAAAATCTTTTAGAACATATTGAATACCTGTTGTGCTGCCTACACCAGGTGAGCTGCACCATGTGAATTTCTCCAGGGTGAAGCTTGCAGTAGCTTGTTAGGCAGACATGGCCACCAAGATCTTCTGTGTGCCTGTTTAAGACAGCAGGCTTCTCTAAGTCAGAAGTAAACCTCAGAGAACAGAAGTCAGAGCTGTAACTGCCACCCCCCAATCCCAAACACCTTCTATGCTGGGCCCCCCAGCCAAAAGTGCTTTCCTGTGTGACAGATCCCCACAAACAGCACAGACCAACAGCAACGAGGCCTAAACAGACCTGATCCCAGAACAATAGGATGATTCAGGTTATTCAAACACCAGCAAGAGATAAACAGAAAACATGTTTCAGCCTTCATTTTTAATCCAGTGCTGCAGCCCAACCCCAGGACCTAATCCCACCAAGTCACATGCGCTGATGTTTCAGGTGAGGACTTAGCACAAGCTGCCAGGGAATCGTGCAGGTGGACTGGGTCCCCCCACGAACGTCTGGACTTCCGACAGCAGCCATGGTTGTCATTTTGCTCCCTGCGTTGGTCTGACCTCATTGCCAATGCTGGAAACAGAGCAGCCAGCTAGGACTTGCATGGGCTTAGCTCAGTCTTCTCAGGTGTCACTCCCAGAATGACAGTGACTACTGCAGCTTTATGGCGAGGCTGTGACCGGAGGCAGGTTTGCACCTGGACCATAAAAACCAATATTTTTACAGTGACTCAACTGTCAATTTTAATTCTTCACATAATATAGAGGTGTTTTCATTTGTTGTACACCCTCGTTTATAAGTTTTGCATATGCAGCTGCATGAAAAAAATGATAGCTTGTTCATTCTTTCCATGAGATGTGTTTTCTTGGGGCGGCAGCAGATAATATAACAGTTAAAGTAATGGCCTTGCAATCTGATCACTGTCTGTTCAGTTACCACTCTCTGCTACTGCTGTAGCGCCCTCAAGCAGGATTCCTACCCTGTTTTGCTCCGGAATAACACTGAGTTGCATAAATTAATAATAAAAAGTAAACAAATTACAATGTCATTTTGATTTAATACATAAATGCAGCAATGAACAAATGCTAATTAATAATAACTAATATTGTAGTATTATGCACCTAGGGTGGAAGGCTAAATTAATATTAGCATTTATTTGTTTAGGACACCTTTCTTCAAAGAGACATAATTGTTGCTATTAACTACCCAAGAACTTTGTCTAAGGTGACTGCACAAAGTACCTGCAACCATTCACCTATTTAATTTATACAGTAAAGCAATCTAATACCCACCCACACTAAAGGCAATTTGAATCCACCCAGTCAACCTAAAGCACAATTCTGTGAACCTTATGAGAAAATCTCTGCACACCCAGTAAGAACATGCAAACTCCACTCGGACTGAGCTGCATTCAAACTTTTTTCCAAACCAAAAGCCTAGGAGCTGCGAGGCACCAGTGCTTATGACAGCTAGATGTGTTTAATGAAATCATTAGACATACTTGCTTTTTGCTTCGACTAACACAGCCCAAGCCCAGAGCCTGGGTAGTAATTCATGAAGATCTGTAGAGATCTAGTTTCTGTGATTCAGAGTTGGATTGGTAATATTTATTGCAGAAATACACTATTTTCATCCCTGACACACACACACACACACACACACACACACACACACACACACACACACACACAGCCCTTCATGCCTTACAGTCACATCGCATGCAGACCTACTTTGTAGTCTACCGCACTTCCACACGCTGCACTTCACATGCCTTCACACAGAGGAAGCATCCTCTCCTCGTTCTCGGTGGTTTGCAAGGGCTCTTGAAGAACACTCTTTCTTGTGGTCATGACTGAAAAGCACAGCTTTCAGGGTGGGTGGGGAGATGGGGTTCCTGGTGAGTCAAAACCAACAGTGTGCAGCTTGTTGCTCCTCGCCGTGTGTCAGAGACAAGGACCATGGAGAGGGATGTCTCGACGCCTGCCCATCACTGCTCCGGCATCGGCGCACACATGAGGGCTCCGGGACCCTCTGTAGTGGGTGGGTGGTTCAGTGAAGTGCACCCTGTGGTCGGGGCCTGAAAGGCAAGAGCGCCACAGTGACTGAGAGGGCTTTTGCAGCCCCGTGTCTGTCTCCTTGCATGACGGCCCTGGGGGGCATGGCCCCGATGTGGTCAGGGGAGGTCCGTCCTCGAACTGCTCTGTCTCCGGCCCTGAGCCAGCATGTCTGCGCCAGGAGGAAAAGGCCAATTAAAGCGGTCTCTCTGTCTTTGTACTGTGGGCACAGTCTGAACCCTTCTGGTTTAACTGGCTTGCAGAGGTTCTCCACATTCCAGTCATTTTCCCAGATCTAATTTTCCCACATTTATACATTTGTTTGTTTTTCAGAATGGCATCAAAGATGGTGACAGTCTTAAAATAGAGGTCACCCTTCTGGCAAACAAAGATGTAATAAATAATAAAAGGGGATCAGGAGGAAGGCATCAAAGTGTGTCTGTAACCGTGGTAACCAAGGTGTTTGCTTTTTGAAAAGAAACTTTAGTCTCCTGACTTTTATGTGTCGCTTCCATAGAAATAGTGTGTGACTTTTATTTTCGTCAGAGGAACTTTTACAAACGAACACAAAGGGCCACTGAAGTTTCTGAAAGTAGCACAGCAGCATAAGGTTTACAATTTCCACAGATACAAAGGAGAAAAAGCAGCACTACATTTACATTTGCATGTATAATTCTGCTGACATGTTTCCCATAGCAATGTACAGCTCAGAGTAAACAAAAGTGCGTTTGATGAATAGACAGACCAATATCACAATACCACCATTTTTGCTGGAACACATTATGAAAGTAGATGCACACAGAATTTATAAGAAAGTCAAAGGTGATTGTGACAGATAGTAGGATACAAGGTTATGGGGCAGAGAAATGCAAACACACAGGCCAGAGCAAAGGTTCTGCACTGTAGCCCTGCTTCTCTCAGGTCAGATGCCCCTTGGCAGAGCCGTCCATTCGTACCTATATCTTTTCACCAGCTAGTCCTTTCCATCCAGCCTCACAGTGTGGAGGAGATGGAGCCTGTGCTGCCAAGGAGTCCCATCCACAGTGAGACAAATAGGCTTCAGCTACGGTTAACACATCTGTGAGCTGGCAGTAGGACTAGATGGCATCCTCAGTGAATCCTGGGATGGGGTCACTGGTGAGCCAGGAACTCCTCACAAAAGATACTTCCTAGAGTCTGACATGCTGTCATCATCTAATAATAGATTTAAATTGAGCTTTGCTTTATCATGAACTGAGTCACACTGTGACATTTCACAGAGAGGAAAAATATGAGTAATGTGTGTAATGTTAGCTGCCTACAGTTACAGTTTGTGATATTCTATTTAATACGTTCAATATTTACATGAGAAACAAAGACCCCTTTCGCACCGGTTCTCCAATGAACACCAGGGAATGTGAAACAGGTAGAGTGAGGCCGAGTTAGAAGGGGTTGTCATGGCGATAGCCCCCTTCCCCCAAGAGGGAAAGGAGGGAACGTGTGGCACAAACAGTTCCCATGAACCCACGGGGAGAGTGCAGTGTGGCCTGACACGGGGGCGGCGGCCGCCTGACCACGCCACAGCCTCGCAGGACCCCGAGTGCAGAGCCCGGGAGGACACTTTCCCATCACTGCCGACATTCCCGGCACACACAATGCTTTGTGTCCAACAAAGGGACCTCTCATCGGCGCGCGCGGAGGTGCCAAGAGGAACATCTGTGACCTCCAGAAGAGAGGAGAACATTGCTTTCAGGATTTGTTCCTCTTCAGATAATAGCTTGTGTGACTGAGGGACTTTTTTTCCAGCATTTTCATTCCTCTCACAGTCAATGAAACACATGTGTCGCCATTTTTTGCAATGAATTGGTCGATTGTGCTCTTTGCTGTTCCTTCGGAGCAAAATCCTCACACCGATGAAGGCAGGTCTTCTGCACTGCGAGGTTAAAGGAGCATCCATTTTCCTGGTTGTTTCTGGATTTGCTAGAGCAAAAATGTGCATACATACAGTAAATGTGGGTTATCAGGCATCCTAACCTGTACTAGGAAACTAATGTAGACCTCACTCCCATCCTCTTGGTAGAACACAAGAGAGACCAGAGACACAAATAGTAGAGAAGGCTGATTTCTACGGACGTATGTCAAACCTCAGCTGGTCTGTGGTTTATTTCCCTGTAGATCAAACCAAGAACATTGTTCGGATGCATGACAAGCTTGACAAGTTTGCATAAACAAACAGAAGTTACTGGTAGAAAAATAAAACAATCAGGTTGTTTTACCATGTTGTACACATACCAGCTGGGCAAAATCACTAGACAGGAAACCCAAGCAAAATCTTAGGGGGGGTGGGGTCCATCCAGTTTGAAAAATGCTTACTTTTTGACTAAGCGTTATCAACGCTGTTGCCACAGGTAACATTTCTTTTTGTTACTTGCAGTGCTCACAGCCATCTGCTGGTCTACGGTTTTCACACTCATGCTTAAAGTAAATGTACATGAAGGATACCATGTTCATATTCTCATGAAATTTATCTACAACTGAACTATGCTCCTGGGTTCTTTTAACAGCATCATTGGTCATTTGTACCTACATGTTGATTTACTGATATCTGTTCATGTGTATTTATTCTGCTGACACTTTTCTCCAAAGCTAGTGTTTCATGTTTTATCCTTTTGTACCACTTGGCAGTTTTCAGTGCTTCTACGCAGAATAAGGGCCTTGTTCAAGGGTATTACAGTACAAGGTCCTTCAGGTCCAGAGGTAGTAGTTCTAAACAGTATGCTACGTGCTGCCTTTAATCATTCTATTCTCACAGAGGAAATGGTGCTTTTGTACAGTGTTTATGGATGGCAACAATACAGGAAATATGACTGCAGAGGGCTAGACCTCGGAATACTACAAAGCCGGTTGCACGGTGCCTATCTAATGCAGGAAGGACGTGGTCACGTGTATAAAGGTCTCACAGGCCCCAGGTTGCGGTGCCCCTGCATGCGCCTGCATCCCATTTAGTACCAGTGGCACAGTCCCTCCATTGTGGCACGGAACCGATTGTCCTGTGTTCCTGTTGTTCTCCTCAGGTCTGGATGGGTGTCTCGGAGTTTCCCACCGTATCGTGTTGCTCCGACACACTGCCATGGACAAAACACCATTCAGGTTCTTGAAATGTTGCTCTCCTTTCTCCCCCTCTTCCTTTTCCATATGCAGACCTCAAGAACAATGCTGTGTTAAATATGGTTAACTGGTTAGGGGAAACCAACCCACCCATGAGTGAGAACACATGGGAATTCCTGTCATAGAACCAGAACTGCAACAGAAGGAAGAAGGGCTTGTGGACTATTGGGCCTCTGCAACATTAAGAGATTTTTGCTTATATATAAAAAGCACGTTTTTCCAGCCCTAACATAGAAAAGCGTTTGCTTGCACAATAAGTCTGTTTTCTGAGGCCAAGAATTTGGATTAATATCTTGTCTAACACTGAATGGAAATGTACAAACAGCATTAGCCAAAATTGTATACTTTTTCTCTTAAGACTAATCTAAATTTTAAGAAAACACTTATTTAAATTTCACAGACCTTGTGCTGTATGTATTTCTCACAGTAAAAGTGGGGATACATAAGGTATGCAAATTTGGCTGCATTTTGTTGATTTATTAGCTTTATTGTTTTAATGCTTCTGATATTGTAAAAAATTAAAATAAGATGCCAGTAGGGTTTCAAACCCACATCCCTCTGGCTACAGGATTTGTGAGTTACCCATTAAACTTCAAACTCCTGTTATGCTTACCACAGTTTTATATTGTCTGAAAAATTTTGACAGGACAGCCTTCCTGGAGGTACACAAAGGACAGCGAAGCTTATCCTCAGTATCATTAGTGTACATACACACACGCGCGCATGTTCACACACACACACACACACACACACACACACACACACACACTCTGCTAACCCCTGGGACAGCCTTAGACCAGGTGCTGTGGAGAAGGAGGAAGGGTGTATGTGTGTGTGCACGTGTCCCCACTCTCCCCCCCGTGTCTGACCTGGCCTGGGAAGCAACCATAGGGGGGTATCCCACAGAGCACTGACGTAGGCCAACAGCTGAGGGTCCGGCAGTGAGCAGCCGTCACAGCAGCTCGTCCATCAGCACAGCACTGTGGGAGTGGGGTGTGGAAGGCTGGCTCTCATTTGTACGCAGAGGGGCACCTGTGTGAGGTTTTATCTTAATGCGTGTGTGTGAGTGTGTATGAGGTGTTGTGTGTTTCCACCCATTGTGTCAGCTGCCACTCATCAGTCTCACTTTAAAATGCACCTGTCTCTTTGGTGCTGAAAGTCCTACCCTACACTGCCAGCTAACAGCGAAGTATTAACATGATGTAATGTGTGTGTGTGTGTGTGTGTGTGTGTGTGTGTATACACACACATATACATACATATAGTTATACATTTATGTATATATATGTATCATATATATTTATATATATATGTGTGTGTGTGTGTGTGTGTGTGTGTGTGTGTGTGTGTGTGTATAAATAAACACATATATAATTAAACATCCCTTGTATACATACATATATATGTGACTCATCCCCTTAGCCTGTGTGTGATTGCCCTTTGGTGTGGTTTAGTGGCATCCCACCCAGGGTGTACCCTGCTTCTTACCCTATGCTTCCAGGAAAGGCTCTTAATGGATGGGTGGGTTGACTTCAAGTGTCACTTTCTGTGTTAGACTAACAACAGTTTTTTCAAAATGGTTCAGAATGGTTTTTCAAAATATGTTTCAATACTCAGAAGTTCCCTATACAGTGATATAACAACCCCTATCCTGAGCTCTGCCTTCAACCCTCTGACATAATTCCTTAAATAGTAAAATATTAATAGTACCCTTGGTATGTCTATGTACAGAATACATAAGTACATTTACAGTGTCAGATTTTTTCGTTTGTTTTAAGCTGATTCAATAAATATAACTATCAATTATGAAGAATAATTTCTGCAGACTACTGTATAGGTTGAGAAATATAACCATTTTTAAAATTTAAGTTCCCCAAAATATGAATATGTCAAAGTTTGACAACTCAAAATAAAGTTAAATATGTAGATAAACACCTTACATGTCACTTATTTAACTGACAAGCTCATCTAACACACCTTGAATGTCCACTGTTTGACTAACACAAAACATCGTAAGTGTGAGTGAAAATGAGCAGGAGAGGAAACAAAGACGGTCAGACACCTCCTGCCAGTCACTGAGCGCATGACCCCGGAGGACAGAGAGGCTCCAGCAGGAACGTGGCGCCGCCGTTCGGTTCGGCCTGCAGCTGTGACCGTGTGACTACCTGTGTGTTTGGCGGCAGTAGCGGCGGGGCAAACCGTGGCTCAGCTTTTAATACGTGGCTGCACAATGGCGCCCAAGGATCCCCTTTCAGGCACTGACGGGCCTGCGGCGCGGACCCTGGGAACACGGCGAGCGGAGTCCTGTGTCAATAAGGAGCACCGGCCAGGACAATGGGGGCCGCCTCAAACAGCGCTGTTGACAGACACCCGCACAAAGGGACTGAATGGAGTCCCCCTCCGTTCTCACACACGGCGAAGAATGGCTCAGTGTACCCCGCGCTCGGGTCCGTGTTTGTACAGTATGCGCTCTGCTTTTGTTTCGCCGCAGCCACCCGCTCCCGGATCAGCGCTGAGGAAACGTGGACGCTGGTGGAGTGCAGGCCCCGGGTGGGGGGAGGGTGTCAAAGACCTCCGTGCTCGGAGACAGCTCGCACTCATTGTGGAGCCCTGCTGAATTGTTCAGAGATGGCACCTGAAAGAAGTTTCCAGAAAGCGCTTTCTCGGCCGCTCCGCCACAGGGCCCAGCGAGCGCAGGCGGACAGAAGCCCTCTGTATAGCGGCACGTAGCGATGGGAAAACAAGCCACTCATAAACTGTGTAATCAATTAATCTGTAACCAATTGGATGTACAGCAATGGAATCATGCGTCATTCGGCATTTCACTCCTTTTTATAACACATACATAGCAGCCCTAGGAACTTTTAGCGGGGCATAAAAGGGCTGAAGGGTGAATTTGCACTCATGACTGACACTGGAACAAATATATTGCTACGAGACAATAAACATATTTTTACACACCTGCCACATATTGAAAATGAGCTCGTCCGAGAGCCGGACAAGGGAATGTTCTTGTGGTGAACACTGCGGCAGGGATTGTGAGTAACCAGCTACTTAAATCCATTCAGCTTTCATTAATTTGCAAAAATTTAGATGCTTTGTCATTCCATCAAAGACGGCCGCAGAGGCCCCAATGAATATTGATTGTGGCGAGCTGTGATTGTTTATTGTATTGTGCTTCAAGTAGTACAACGCAGGCCTCCTGTTCCTTATGCAAATGAGGCAAAATACAAATATGAAAGTGATTCAGTAGCAAAAAGTGTCCACCGAGCTGCGGGATAATGGCCGCGCTCGGCTAATAGGCTTAACTAGGTTTGACAGGTCCATTGCACCGGGACTGATGTGTCCAGTGCTGGCCCAGAGCGCCCGAAGAGGAGCTCATGTCGCCCGTAGGTCTTTTTCTGGCATCACATGCAAAATCGATGGAGACATGTTCATTTTCAATTAGGAAAAGCAGCACCATTACCTGCACGACTGTTAAACAACCACCATCTGTGGACACAGATGACTCAGCACATATTCATTGAGAAGCTTTTTTTTCTCATTGGTTTCTTGTCATGAATTGACTTTATTTTGCTTTATTTTACTATGTTTTACCCTCCACCCAAACTAATGTTTCTCCCATTGCTGTGACCTTTCCCAGGACTGCAAAACTGTCCGACTGTCCAGGACAGGTTATCAGATAAAATTTTCACAGTCAGACAGGTAGAACCATTTCTGATATGGGTCAGATGGACAGACAGACAAAGGATTCAGGCAAAATGTGAAGAAATTCTATGCAAAATAACATTTTTTTACAAAATGACAATTGACACCTCACTAGTGAAATCAGTGTGACGTCACTCACTGCGCCAAATGTATTTTTGTTTCAAAATAGACTTCCCGCTAGGAACCTCCTATTTTTTTTCAAAATAAAAGAAGATACTCGCAAAACGTTGGGGTCGTGTTCTCAGGATTCACGTCACGTGATTTCACGTGATGGAGCCGGTAAAATATGAAATGTCCTATCGGCAAGCAGACACGCAAACGTGGAGCCGGACAATAGCACGTGTTACATGCTGACGTTAAATGTTCGGTGTAAAAATAATAAAAAGCATGAGTTAAAAGCCTGCAGTGCTGACGCGGACAGGTGTGTCTCCAGCGCGGAAAGGCATGTTGCTGTTAAGCCGGACCTTGGAGCCCCCTCGTGGCCATAAAAGGCATCGCAGGGAATTTAATTCTTATTGTTGGGAATACGGTGGGATATTTTTTATTACTTATTTTTAACATTTATTTTCTAATCATGTTAATCCTGAATTTAAGGTGTACTCCAGATAGAAGACTGAAGCATAGCAGCCAAAGACGCCGACATGAATATTGCAGATTCAACTCAGAAGAGGTGTCTTTCATTACTACCCTTGAGTAAAGTAGTTAATGTGTAATACCTGGGTGAAATGGCAGGCATATCGATTAATACAGAAATGATGTAAAAGGTGCAGTAATTTGTTAAATGTATTCGTTTACCTTGCTGTAAAGGTTTGTTTTTATTTGACATGCAACACTTGTGCTCAGCACGCTAATCTTACGTAATCAGAAAATATTTTAACATTTTACGAAACACTTCTATCTGTATACAGATTAGACATCCAATCGTTTCGACTGACAGTCCAGTATTACGTATTTATTAAATGACGTGGAAGATGAAAATCTTGGCGATGATAAGTGCTGCCATCTACCGGCTGAAGGTAAAAGTTGACCACAGGTTCAAAGGAATTTCTTTTGTAGTCTCGGGGTTTGTGATATGACAGCCTTTAAAATGCAACATACAGTCATGAGGACTTTGTGAATCGCTTACAAATATCTGGATTGATCCTCATCTGATTATAAATGATGAACCTGTAAATCCATTTGTGAAAAGGACGTAACCAAAATTGTATGTATGTGTTTAATTGATCGGAACACCGGACTCCAGTTGCCTTCTTTCAGCATATATTTGAACGCACTTAAAATTATGAACATATAGGCCACACCATGGCACTAAGGCTTGTAAAACCAGTTAAAGAGTTAAACGTGATACTTTTCAAAAACTTTCTACAGAAAGCAACATAATCCATTATATCCATAGTATCAGGTAAATTCATGTGTAAAGGAACATTAGAACCCCTCCTAGGACATAGCACGCAAATTTAGGATGGTACTTCAGAGGAAATAGGCAGTCTCATCCTGTAAAACTTAAAGCAATAATTATTTTATTGGAATTAAATGCATCTGTATGTAACCAAGAACATTTCATCTGTCACAAGGAAAGAGGCTATTCATTAATTTGTATGAAAATAGTCTTTTATGAGCAACGTGGAAAGGCTCTAATTTAATTTTGAAAAAGATTAAGAAAGGATACATTGCCAAAGACTGTAGGGGAATACAGAAGAGCCTCCTGTACACAATCTAGCATATTGAGTTGCCAAGGAAGTTACTAGAAGCACTGCATGTATTAACAGAAGTTGGTTATTAACAGAATGCAGGAACAAAACCCAAGACTGCATATGATTTGTATGGTTCCTCCTGAAGGTTGCAGCATAATGCTGGTGACTTCATGGCCAAGGGAAACTAGCACAAGTGTGAATCAAAGCTTTTCAAACGTGAATTTTTGGAAGTATTACATATGAATTAATTTTTGACCATCTGCTGATCACAGCTGGTGCACAACAGCACTTCACTGAACCTTAGTCATAATCACAGAAGGTGACGGTGGAGAACCTAGCACCAGGAAACCCGTATGCTCAGTGTTTTTCTACATGGAGATCAAAAGGTGGAGTTACCACAGGTCATCAGGTGACACACAAGCACAACAGACCCCTCTCTGCTGCACTTCCTAAAGCAGCCTGCAGTAAATTTACCAGGGTGGCATCTCCACACAAGGGTATCTGCCATTCAATGGGGGTCTGTTATGATCATGAAAAACTGAATAAATACTTTCACACATACAGCAATGCAAGACCTTTCTAGAACAAAAAGAATTGCAAAAATTGTCAAAAATGTTACACGTGAGGAATATCAAAGTTTTATTTTTAAAATTTATTAGAGAGGAACAGTAGTACAATTTAAAACAGAAATAAGAATGTCATTTTAAGCATTGAAACATAAAAAGAGTAACCTGACTTGTGGTAGTCTGAGTTGGCAGGTGCCTGTTTGCATCACCATATAGCATCATCACTGAAAAATACATCTTTGAACAGTTTAAAAAAATACAGCTGAAAAAAACTACTTACTCATCTTGTAGTGTTTGTTTTGTCAATTTACAGCATAAAATCTGAATACATTTTTTTTCAAATTTCTCAGATATACATAAACCAACGTAGTAAAAACAAAACAAGGTCTTATCTTGAACAAGCACTGATGTGAACAAAATGGTGAAAAGAGGAGAAATGCCAGGTCACGGTTATCAACTTCTTTACTGCTGCTGTATTCCATTAACATTAATGAACTACTTAAATATATATCTATATATATATTTTTTCATATATATATATAAAATTCCTCCCACAGTGATTCGAAAGGTAAATAATATGATGGATATTTCTATACAGGTTTAAAATATTTTAATTTAAAGTAAAGGGAAATTTAATCTTCTGCATCATTATAGCACTTCAATATATCCACTGCATTTGAACAGAAATAGATGTTCCAAATCTGAAACCAACATACAAACAATTTTAATAAAATATGTGCTTGATGAAATAAAAAAAAACAATCAAAAAGGACAAAACATATGCATCTAGGGTAAAGTGAATTATTGTTAAAATTAAAACAAAATCTGACAAGGACACACAAGCAAGGATCTATTCTACAGTTTACCTGGTTTTTCATCATTGCAACAAATATTCAACAGCAATTTTGGTTGGACAAATAGAAATTAACAGTCTTGATTGCATTTGGAGTCAATATTACATTAAATAAACAAATGTCTATAAAAAAAGTTTCCAAATCGGAAAAATAGTAATTTTCCATTCAGATCCACTTTGGGACGAAAAAAAAATTTTAAACAAAAGCAAAGTAGTAAGTGCGAAACTATGAGCAGTCACGAAGCTTTCACGTAAGATAGGACAAAACATATCCTACATATAATTAAAACAATTCTATCAAATAATATAAACTGATTGTTGGATTTATAATTATGCATTAAATCAAAAAATCTTTTCAAAACAACTTCATACATCATGATCTGTCTGAAATATCTTACCTGACGTTCATATGATCATCAGCGCATTTAGTACCTAATCTCACCAACTCATGTACATATTACCATATATATCATTACATCATTTACAAGTATTGCCGGTACTTCTCAAAAAAAAAAAAAAAAAGAAAAAAGTGTGCATTAAATAAAAAATGGCATAGCATACCTGATGCGCTCTGCAGCACGACAGTGTTATATAGAAAGCTGATTAATATAACTGAGTTTATTTAGCTTTTTTGATAATCATATACAGCTGTAGGTCCAGTATTTTGAAACAAGCATTACAGCACCAAACTTTGTCTTAATTTGGCAAATTCAAGCTTTTAAGTGAATGTCAAAATGCTTTATAAAGTGTTACCTCTGACGCTGTGATTCATATAAAGCTAGCAATAAAATTTCCCCTTTATATATTTTAAGCCCACCCCACTTAGCATTTTCAGTAGTTTGTTTCCTGCAAAATCTTGGTGTGCGTTCTGCTTGGCACAATGGAACAGCCCACATAAATTAATTATAAATATGGCTGCAATACATTATAGAGACACAAAACAGATTTTTGGTTCCAAGATTTACACAGGGAAAGGATAAAAATAATCGTTTTTTTTTTTTGTTTTAACATCTAAAATCGAACTACAGCGGAAATAAATCTTTCTGTAGACAAAGCCTCATAATGCTTTAAACTTCTACACTCTTGCAAATATACGTCCAATTTTGACAGGATGGACAGTCAAAACTGAAACAACTTCTCTTAGCATACAAAAACAACAACGAAACAAAATTATAAGACCATAATATCTGAACTTTTATAAATTAAATAATTAAAATTTAAGATGATTGGCCTATCGTAAATTATAACTCTGTACACCACCTCCCCCCGCCCAAAAAAAAAAAAAAATACATCACTAAAAACCTGATTTTATAGACATTTTTTCAATCTCCTTAGGGCTTGTGACCCAGAGTCTAAAATTGTACATCTTGGAGTCCCTCGCTACCAAAGCTATACTCTCTGCCATACACAGACATGTATGCATAACCATGAAGAATGATAGCACTTTGGAGTAATTGATTGTTTCCCAGCTGTGGTTTTTTTTTTAATAACTTTTACTAGTCCTCATCGAGGGCAGTGCCAGCTCTGCCAGCCTCCCCCTCCTCCCAGTTAGATTGGTCAACCTCATTGGGCTCCTCCCCCTCCTCTGCCATGTCCTCCTCACCCTCGCCTGTCTCCTCGAAGTCATCATCGCGGGAGAACTCCATTTCCTGCATGGCCTCCAGGCCCTCCTGCGTGCCCTGGTGGGAGTCTGCGCAGTTGGCACAGACGCCGTATCGCCGTGAGCCGTGTCGGATGCCCACGCTGGCCGCCAGCATGAAGATCTTCTTGCAGACCATGCACTTATACTTCTTGTCCTTCTTGTGTACCTGCATGAAGATGCAGCAAGAACCCATCAGCTCCAGGTACCACTCAAAAGTTCTCCAGCAGGACCAGGGAAAGTCAAGCTGGTCAGATGGTGGCTACAAATTCCACCTTTAATTGACCAGCTAACCCCATATCCATTTTGCACTGCATTAAAATGAAACATGTCCCTTTGCAAATTGCATAGCTGGCATATCTTGTGATAAGCACACCACAAAATATGCTGCCAACTATATCACAAAAACAAAACCAACAGAGACAGAAGAATTCGTCTTAGAATACAAGATCTAAACTGATATGTTCATCCTTGGCTGATTCATAGTGTACTCAAAAAAGATAAAAAACGTTCAGAAGTCAGGAGTTTAAAAATAAAACTTCAGAGCAAATGGCTAATGTGGGCAGGTGTGCAGAACAGCAAAATATGTTCAAACTGTGGCTTCCTGTACCACTACACACAAACTAAGTGGACAGTGGGCAGGCTGAGCAGTCTGCAGAGGTGCAAAGTGCCCGGGTGCCTCCTTACCAAGGAATGTCTCTTGACGTGCTCCCGGCGCGTGAACAGCTTGCCACAGATGTCGCAGCTGAAGGAGCGCACGCCCGAGTGGATGATCAGGTGCCTCTTCAGTGTCCGCCGGTGCTTGGCAATGTAGCTGCAGTGGGGGCACTTGAGCTTGTTCAGCGCTGAATCGGAGGACTCGCCTGCATGGAGAAACAAGAAGGTTCTATTACACCCGTCGCACTATAACGCACAAGACTGACAGACCTGTCACCCTCGCCTAAGCGCCATGTCGTCAATGCAGCTCACTTTGGAGGTGCTCTCACCCACTTGTGATATCCTCGGAACTACGAATTGTTTTTTCTGCCACTGAGCAAAAAATAGGTGTCAGCCCTGGCATGCTTTCTCAAAAAGCACCAGTGATGCCTTTGATCTTTTCAGAAGCAGGGTGCTGCTGTAAGCAGATTTTCTTTTTCTCCTCTGCAGGATGTGGGACTGAGGGTTTTGCGGGTTCATGTGCTCTAGTCAGGGTGGGGGTGGGGAGGTGGGAAGGAGTGTACGATTACAGTACTCAGCTTGGCATCTAAATGCTTCACACACAGCCCAATAGACCATAGACCTTTAGTACATTGAAGAGAACAGCAACGCCTTGTGGTATTGAGAAGACCTGGTAGTTATGAGGAGGTTTCAGTGATTTATAGTAGTGCAGTAGTAGTATGGAATTCCCACCAAAACCACAGGAAGCATGTATAAAGGTGGTGTGTTTCCTGAGTACAAAACTTCACTGCACCCAGGTAGGACCAACACACACTCTTTTCCCCTCAGTTGCTTGTCGCTTGGGTGGAATACTTAATTGTTTAAAGCCACCACCTTTACACCACCACCACCACCACCACCACCTGCTGTAGTACCCTTGATCAAAAGAACTTAGACTTGTTCCAGGTGTCTAGCTGTTTCAACTGGTAAATCAGTGCAAACAGCCCAACACGGTAAGCCAGCTTGGAGAAACTAAAAGAAGTGTCAACTAAACAAATAGAAACACGCAAAGAGGGCAAAGTCATACCATTCTCCCAGGGTTCTCCTTGGTGAGAATCCTGGATAAGACTGTACCCAATCTGATTGGCCAGCTCTGAAAAAAAAAAACAAAAAACAGAAAGCAGAATGAGAAGCTGTACGTGCAAACTCATGCCGCCTCCTTTTCCGCCAATGTCTCCCTGCTGAGGGGCGACAAGCTGGCACCACATTCCTCTGCATCGCGGGGTGTCGGGCAGGCTGGGTGCCAGCTGCTCTGCAATCAGGCATTATCACGTTTCATCTACATCAGGGAACAACATAAACAAACCCATGGTTAAAATTCAAAACTGCTTAGCAATCAACAGCTATACTTCTGCCACTGGAAGTTAGAGCAACAAGGTCAAAACAACAACAAACAACAGTGGCATCGGTGTACTAAATGTAGAAATAAACAGCGTACAGCAGTAGTTCCCGCACCCCCAGGGCGCGGCTCTACATACGCCTTGCAACACACAGGTTTCTGCAGGAACGGGGGGCTTTGGATTAATGTGCGAACAATGATGCAAAGCCCACCCAAGGTATCAGGTTGCACACCACGGCTTTAACAAGCCAGCAGCAAAGAGCCAGGAGTTCCAGGATAAGCCCCCGCACCCTGTTCCAGCACTGTGCTGGCTCAACAGGGAAAAGAGGCAGGTGGTGTCAGGTGGGATTACACAGGACTGTCCTGTTGGCTTTTCAACTCTGAGGAAGCAGCAGCAAAAATAAGACACAGGCTACAGATAAACAAATTGCCAGCCCCTCAAAGCAACCAGTTTACTTTTTTTCAAGAGCCTACTGTGCATTATGGCAACAAAATGAGGTTCTGTGAGCCAGTAACCCTCTGGGTTGCCTCTCTCCATATAAAGAAGCAAAGAAGCCAGGAGAAGCATGGGAAGAAATAAACACCAAGCATCAGAAGAGCATTGGGCGCACAGAAGGACCATTTCCACAAAATCGCAGTTGCTTGCTCAGACATAGTGCTTAGCAGGCCAGGCGACTACTTTAGCCTGCAGTCTGCATTAAATTCCAGGGGGAATATTAACAGAGTGCATCTGACAGCATTAAGGATGCCTTAGTAAAAAGTGTTGCTCCTAGATGGATTCGCTATGCCACATTAGAGGATGTGAGCTGTAACCCCATGGCTCTCAGAAAGTGGTGTCATTCCATAAGGTGGCACTGAGTTGGCGGCTTCACGAGAGACATCACAGACTGAGCTGGAACAGGACCCAGTACCAATACCAACAACAGCTGCCAAAGAGAGGGTCCAAATGAACTCGAGACCCCCCCCCCCACAGCCCACAACAGGGTTTGTTTGTGTAACATTTTATTCATCTATATGTTGCTTTAAATTTTCTACTGCTGTCAAATATGAATTCTGTGAAGCAATTTCTCTAATGTTCTAGCCTAACACTACATTTGCTGTTTTCAAACGAGTATAATGATATATTTATTAATTTTACCAACTCCATGATGCAATAAAAATACTATTAAATATATTTATTAACAGTTTAAAGGGGTACATTTTTAAAACAGGCAATTCCTTAAAAATTACAGTAGCCATTCATACAAATGTCCATATAAGTACTCGCTTTTAAGCACTTTTAAAACCATCACCCAAAACTTAGCAGCCACTGTTCCATGTTTCGTGTCACAAAAAATAACAGACAGCCTTTGGACTTTTCTCCATCCAGGCTTCAGTACAAATTTATCAATCATAAATAAATAGTACTTTTTCTTACATCAGAACACAAGATTTAGTTTAAAACTCAGCCATAATGTGTGAAGAAAGGTTATTCGTCACTAGAAGATCAAAAATATAAATGCTCTGCTGCAGACAACAAACTGGAGGGAAAACCCTTAACGTCATTATTTTGTTCATTTGCAAATTCTGAGACAAAGACATAGTTTACCAAGACAGGTAACCCTGGGTTATCTCCAGGACGTCACACTACACTTTTCTTGCTTGTGAGCACATACCTGCATTCTCAGAGAGGAAGGAGAAGTCCTCCCTGGTGTAAGATGCCGAGGGTTGGACAAACACACCCTCGTCGAAGGCTTCCTCCGGCTCTGGTGGGATGTTATACACGAAACGACGAGCAATCTGCTTTTTCCGCCGCCCGCTGCCTGGCTCCTGTTTGACCTCCTTCTTGACAGGGGTGGTGATGGCTGCATTATCGTTCCAGGCAAAAGTGGGCCCTGTGCCCTGCGGGTCATTCTCAGTAGACTCCGAGGAGTTGTCACAGGTCCAGTTGGAGTTGCCCAGGGGGCAGCCCTCACCAGCTGATACTTCCGCGTCACTGGGTTCCTCCTTAATGTGGCTGCTAGCTTTGATGGAGAGTTTGGAGAGGATGCTGGTGGCCCAGAAGTTGCTGGGCTTCTTGTCAGACCCCTTTCCATCCTTTGTGAGGGTTCGCCTCTTGTTGTAGTCCACCACCACGGAATCAGGTGCCTCCTGCTTGATGCTGATGTTGAGGGCATCCTTGATGAAGGCCCGACATGACTGCACCACTTCTGTCATCTGGAGGTAGCTGGCCACGGACATCACCTCAATGGCGTTTTGGCTTGTGAGCAAGAGGTTGCCCGAGTACAGAAAGTCAAGAATAACAGAAAAGCCCTGCACAGCGGCCACGTCAAGGTGGGTGATGGTAGTTTGGTCGCAGCTCTCGTTCTTGGTTAAGCAGTAGAGTGTCTTGAAGTAGCGGCTGCCAGCCACCAGGATGTTCTTGTGTGCCCTGAAGACCTGGCCGCTCACCACAATGCTGACATCGCACAGAATGCCGTTCTTCCTCTGCTTGTTGAGTTCCTGGAGCAGCTGGTAGCAGTAGGAGTTCTCATTTGGCTTGTTCCTGTAGTCCTCCCCTTCTGCTCCGTCTGGCTCCCCAAACCTCTCCGTCTCCTGGCACCATATAAAAAAAAAAATATATATATATAACACACAAAAAAAAAACAAAACTAAGTTAGCTAGAAACTTGAGCAAACAAAGGGGTGCGAGTTAGGGTCGAGGGAGAAGGACACCTTTCCCACAAGGGTAGAGCTGGTCTGACAGGTTCCTTTGGCATACAAGCTATTAGATTTAAGTCTAGCTGCTCATACACACAGCAGCAAGCAGCTTAGCGGTTCAGGAGAATGACTCGCACCCAGGAACGCCCAAAAAAAAAGGAACTATGACATTTGTGTGCGGTGTACCAAACATTGAGACATCACTCAAGTACACCATGGCTACTTTCATGGGAAAGGCACCATATAGAATGTGTTTCTGACAACTGAACCGACAAACTCATGCATGACAAAGGTACGTGCCCACATTACTTCAGGAAATACCCTACTGCATAAATACAACACAAAGAGGGGCTGCACTCTAACAGCACTCCTGGCTTAATGGTGTGGAAGAGAGCAGGGTTATCTACCAAATGAATGTCAGTCCATCACAAATGCCATACACTAATTTGGTGTCAATGTGTGAAAGCACAAGCTTAAATCACTGTTTCACATACAGAACAAGGGAGGCAAGGGAGCATCCTCCAGCAATACAAAGCTGGAGCACACCGAAACCTCCAAGCTCGGGACCATGAGGCAACAGCGCTACCCGCCAAACTGCCCTTCATCACGTTTCCTTACAGCAAGGTTCCAAAGTCTAATGTACCCTGTAAGAGCCAGAGGCAGAGAAGCACGGTGAACACAATAAATGTCACAATTTACTGGTAACGATCCTTCCTTACGCATAATATTTCCTGTCTATTCTTTCATGAGGGCCACATGCAAATATGTGTACTGCACCTTTCACACCTATTAAATACACAAAATTTTTACATTAAAAATAGCATGCTAGTTTTTGGCCTCTTATTAAGAGAGAAAAAAATGGAGGTGGTTACTAAAATTACCAACCTGTTGCAAGAGCACATTCAACCGCAACCTTTTCCACACTTTACTTGCTGGCAGGAAGGATGTGTGGTTTTTTTTTTTTTTTTTTTTTCAAATAACATAAGACAATTAGGCATTAAATTAATAAAGCAAGAAATCTCACAATTTATATGATTGCAGTTTCCACACACTACTAGATCAAAGTGTGACTGGACTCAAGGGAGGTGGGGTATAAACATAAATGGGGTTCAGGATCACTTCTGATCTTTCTTTCACTCACTGCATCTATGCTCTTGGTGAATGCACTAATATTGTGTAGAGGCATCGTGGGACGTGCGACAGCCGTGAAGTGAAGCGGAGGCACATGCCGTGTGGTTCCGTGGAGCCAGGCCGCTCGCTCCCTTCCAGCACACGAGGTCCCAGATGTGCCACGTGTTCCCAGTCCGTAGCAGATGTGGCGAGGGTGGCTCTGGGCCCGGCTCCGTTCAGATACACAAGCACTGCCGCTGCTGCGTTTGACACAGGCTCCTCGACAGATGCAGGTGTGGAGAAAAACTCAGCACCCTACTTTTTAAACCTGTTTACCAGTTGTCATTTCTCCAAACACAGCAGTACTGGCTTTTCTGCTCAGCAAATATGAAATCTGGTTTACAGCTGACTTAGAAGTCATTTCCACAAATCTATTTACAGCCACACAGTTTCTGTTTAGGTTTTGAACAAAGTAATGGAACAAATATTTTGGCAGCAACACAGTCACACTCATCCTAGACATTAGCAGACAACAAATCAAGATTTACCCTCTAATACAACTCCTGGGGGAAAGGGGGAAAAAATATAACAAACAAGTATGAAGTACTCATTCAGTTTCTTAAATATTGTACCTGTGCAACAACTTTTTCCATATAGGGCTGTTTATTTTTCGGCATGAAGCTGGACCTTTATTTAATAACTGCGTTAGTGTTGGTTTTTCTGAGGACAGATTTCCAGGATAATTTAACACAACGCAAACATCGCAGATCACAAGCCAAACACTACTGTGGATATAATAAACAGAAGCTAATTAAGCTAAAATTCAGACAAGATACAATAATGCATTTAAAAACAATAAAGGTTTAGTCAGGAGCATGCCATTTAAAAATGCCTCACATACTACGATTTAATGTGCAACCACAAAATACTAGCTGCTGAAATGAAAGTGTATGTGCTAATGTGTATAAAATGGTAACATGACAGTTGCTTTATAAAATACACGGATGTGGTCATTCCTGTGATGGAAACAAGGGTGTACCAGTGCCAGGTCCCACCTTTGTTTGTCTATCATTTGGTCCCTGAGGCCAATTCTATGCTGCTGCACAGCCTGCCCCCACGGGTCCCTGAACAATACCTCTGTGAGGTGCACGTGAGCCCCGGGGAGTGGGAGAGTCCCCCATCCAGAGCCCTTAATGACACGCAGGCAGACTCGCAGATCTCGGCAAAGGATCAGACTCCAGCTTTGCCGTAAAGCAGTCACGGAAAGGAGGAAGGGGGCTGCATTCACGCTCGTGCCGGGCCTGGTGTCTTTTCATGCCAAATTAGCCTAACAAGCAGTGCTCTCCCCCTCCTCATTCGCAAGGCACACAAACGCTTCCCATCTGAAGATGGGACAATGCTTGGTAAAATACACATAGAAGTGGCAATAAAAACCTACACCAAATCAAACGGATGAGTGGAGTGTTAAAAAATATAGTTTTATGTCTCTGGAATTTACTGGGTGTGCAAAGTGCAAACCTCTAATTAGGTTAGAGGCATCGGCAGTGTCATTCAGAAAGAGGGGGGAGGGGAAACGTACTTATGCTACCGACATTTTATTTTCAACAAAAAATAAATAAAATTATAAAAAAGTTTAGGGACTATTAATGCCCTTTACCATAAGTACTAGTCATTCTTGCTAAAAACAGAGCAGCTGTGACAAATATGCTGAAGGAAATATAATTAAGAAGCAAAAGTGACATCATATGGCATTTTCGCCAAGGTGAGTTTTCAGCACTTGTTTCATTTTCCAAGTCCCTGGCAGGAAGCAGGTGGACCTTCGCACCGAGTGGTCGGACATGCTTCATCACACACACCGACTGACTGCAGGCTGCCTCCATTTACTTCCAGCGATGGCAACTCCCTCTGATATCAGAAAAAATGGACCAGACAGATCTACAGCAGACTTCCCTCCACACCATTAAGAAAAACCTTGTTGCCAAGACCTCATGCTCTACTTCATACAACATATTTACGAAATAGTCTATTACGTTGACATCAGAAATTTTTGTGTTTTTATTGTAAGCCATTAGTAGATTAAAATACAACTTTTTCCAAATTTAATGAATGATTCAGATAAGTTTGTTTTTAATGGTGAATCAACAGAATGACTGGTTTACACGCATGCATTTCTCAGTAAACTGGCAGCACATTTTCTTATAAGCTGTTTGTTACAGCTGAGAGGAATGAATGGTTTTACATCTGTACCAACATCTCGTAGAAAAACTGAACAGAGTTAAATGGAGATATCCTGAACAGAATTTAGCCTAAGTAAAAAAAAAAAAGCTTAAAGGTGTCATGAAGCCCTACCCTTGTCCCACCCACAACTGGAACCATTAGAGAAATGGAAAGAGTGAGCAGAGGTCCAAAGCAGCCAGTTCCTAACAGGCCAACACGTTCGATACACCTTCATCACCCCCTAAGACGTTCTTGATGAAACACAATAGAAATACAGGAAGATCTTGAATTCCTGTGTTTGTTTGAATCGAGTTCATCTGTGACTACCCGGTTAAATGACGCAGGCTGAAGTGGAAGCTGACTGAACGAACGTGGTTCCCGTGCAACATCATCTCCTGTTCTGCATTTCTTCACGTGGAAGTCAAAAGTGCCGGAGAACATTCTCCTGGACTGAGCTCAGCCTGGAAGCTTGTCGCTAACCACGCTCTTCTGTTATCTCACCTTTAAAAATGTATTCCGATGTCAGATAATTATGCCAACTGTCAAAAGCACAGAAAATGAGGCGACGGAGGTATCAAGACACTCTTTTTTACCACGGACTGCATTTTTAAGTTGTTCTGCACTAACCTTTCGATCATAAAAATTTTGGTCACTGATGCTCGTGTATCACTGTGGAAGCCATGAGTTTCTGAAGTCATCATTAAGGGGGGGGGAAAAAAAAAATCATTAAGACAAAGCTGTCCCTCTCTCCTCCCAGAGGTGAGCAAAATGCACTAGAGGTCATTCTACTCACAGAGAGCCCTGGGGGTGGGGGGTGGACAGGGGTCCCCAAGGGTGGGGGTGGGAGTCCCTGAGGGCTGCCCACCCCCCCACCACCAGTCACCATTGTATGACCTAGAGGGCAATAAACCAAGTCACCGGGGCAACAAAAGCACCCTGTTCGACCAGTGGACCTGAACCAAGCAGTGAACCACAGACAAGAGGCAGGAAAACTGTCTTTGTTTAAAATATCCATCATAATAATAAGGTGGTCTGTGGTTTAGTCTGTACCATACTTGCCCTTTGAGTTGGCCTTAAAATGTATGCTGGATTTATTATTGTACTTTGATGTTACCTTCTTAATGTTTTTATTATGGTGGTGCGTTATTTAAAATTGGTACATAAAATTCTGTTACATTTTAAACTGAAATTTGAGCAAACACAAATCCTGCATATTGAAGCTGAAACAGAAACACTTGTATTTGTTATTATGTATGTTTTACACAAGTTCTAATGTGGACATTTATTAGTAAAGTTATTGAAAAAATTGCGAAGTCAAAGTGGCTAAGATCCTGCTGCATTTCCCCAAAACTTAGTTAATATTGGCTTTTTCATGTCAACACCCAGCGGTCTCACGCTGCAGGAAACGGAAAAAAAAGCGACTGTAGTGAAGCGCTGAATATATAAGTGTTAAAGGTCACAGATGAACGGGTCGATCGGAGCCCCGTCCTCTCCACACTAGACGGACGGACAAAACCCACGGCTGAACCGCGATCTGGCCCGCGGTCGGAGGCGCGACCCCGGTGTGGACGTCCGCTGTACCTACCTGGCGAGCCGGGTCGTTCCTGCCGTGCTCCGCGGACAGGTGGTGCCTCAAGAGCAGGGCCCGCTTGTAGCTGCGGCTGCCTTTGACGAGCTCGTCACCGCCGGCGCCCATGTTGCGGCACCAGGAGCACGACATGAGTCCGGTCTCCTGGCAGAAGCGCAGCCACGGGAACTCCTGCAGCCAGGAGCCCTGGAAGAGCGAGTGCTTCTGGAGCAGCGTCTGCGGTCTCATCTCCACCGAGGGCTTCCGGGCGCCCGCGTCCTCGCTGTCCGGCCCGCTCCCCGCGTCGCCGCGCTCCTCCTCCCCGGATCCCGCTGCCCCGGTGCCCTCCTCGGCGCTCAGGCCATTGCCGGCTCTCCAGCCGCAGGCTCCCCGGGACGGGTCCTCCTCGGTTGTCCCTGAAAGCCAGCTGTCAGCAACGACGCGCTCCTCGTCCCCGTCCCCCGTGCCCCAGTTCCCTCCTTCCACATCCTCTTCCTCCTCGGCCTCCGGCTCTGTACTGTCGCTGACGGACCCCCCGCCGTCCAGCCGCCCCACCGATGCTCCCTTCGCCCCCAGGTCCCCGTCCTCCTCCGGCTCCGGCCTGTTGCCGTTCAGTCGCCGCTCCTGGCGCGCCTGGGCCTCCCAGCTGTTTGCGCCACCGCCGCCGACACCGCTGCAGCCGGCCACGGCTAATCCGCCTCCCCGGAAAGCCAGCGACCTGCGGTTTCTTTCTCCGGACATTTTCCTCTAATAAATTAAAATAAAAAAACTCTACACTTTCTGTACAAAATCCCCCCACCGGCTAATAAAGATAAAGTACTCCGTGGTTTATTCCGAGGAGGTAATTCGGTACCGATAGCTGCGTCTTTCTGCGCCGCGGCCTCCTGGCGAGAGCAGCTATGTAGGTTATGCGGAAATAAATAAAGGTTTTAAACGCATAATGAATTTGAGGTTCTCCGTGCGTCCGCGCAGGCCCCGCAGAGGTCGAATGGCAGCGACTTCCCCCACAATGCACCTCGGCCAGAGCACGCAAGGGGGGGCCCGAGGGGGGTCACGGGCAGCGCCGTGGAGGAAGGTGGGGGAGCCGCTACTGGCCGGGGCTCCTTTGTGTGGCTGACTGCACCCATTTTCCGCGTGGGGCTCAGCGCAGGATTTGTGCGTGTTTCACGTGCAACTAGCGCGTGGACCGCTAGGACCCCCTACGTGGCGCGACGAAAGGACTGTGTTGAACGTGCAAAGATGCGGTTAGTTGTAATGCGTGACCTGAACGCACAGGTACGCGGTGGAAAAAGGTGACGACACGGCGCCCTCATCATCACTCCTCTGTTAAGAGAATAAAATAAACCTCCACGAGCCGTCTTTGACACGCTGTGAAGTGTCGAGTTTAAAAAAAAACATTTTCAGAAATCCCCAAACTTCAGTGTTTAACGAGTTTAGTATTTTTGGGTGTTTCGAAAAAATACAGATTTAAAAATATATGCCAGTATTTTCACGGTTTCTGTACTGTCCTGTTTATTTTCACTTTACACGAAGGGTCACATGACACAACCTGGCTTCACTACATTTTCTTCTTTATTGTCTTAGTGCTGGTAATTCAGTTTACGCGTTGTGTTATATTAAAATCGAAAAAAAACATTATCCCGAAAATACTGCGAAGTAATGATGCAAGCGCTAGAAAAAATATAGAACAAAAGGGAGGACGCTCGTACTAGCGTAAGTGTACTGTAATTTTAGGGCTACATACTAGAATAATGTGCTTTTGTTACTTAGAAACAAAACAAATGAAACGGTTCCATGTGGGTCAGTGTGTGAAGTGTTGTGTCGTTCTCTGTCCCCAGCAGAAGGGCCACTTGCACACTGCCAGGTGTCTTTCTGCCATTACAGCTCTAACTCCCGTTCAGGTGGAAGGCTCTGGAAATCCTGCTGCTACTTGTGCCCGGTAGGTGTCGCTGTTTCCTCCAGTCTCTCTATGGTCTTGATTGGCTGTCCGAACTGCCAATGCTATGTGAAGGAGTCCTGCAGTGGTCGTTAAAGGCAATGAAGGACCCCTAGTTTCTCAGGTCACTGCAAAATCCTTGCGAGGCGGTGAATACGTGCTGTTTACGGTGTAGTGTGTTTCCATAGAGTACTATTATACTGCGCTGTATAACTACTATACTGTAATAAAGAATTGATGTTCTTTGAATAAAGTAAATGCATATACATGGGTTGAAAATTTTTCCCACACACTCTCTAAATTATATTAATGCTCTTAATAAACAAGGAATCAATGTGTTTTAATAAAAAGTTGCACTTTAGCGCAACTGACAAATTTCAGTCATTGTCAAAATGTTATGTTACAGTTCCTCTGTACCTTGATTTAATACAATCAGATATACACCAAGAGCTTCCCTGGCCAATTCTTTTCTGCTCTACTAAAAATACATTTCGCAGCTTTTGAGTGTCTCTTACAAAAGAACTGTACTCTGTATCTTGTCAGAGCAGCAGACTCACTTTGTACATCTTAATTAGGTCCCTTGAGAAACTTTAGGTAGGTTTTGGCACCCTATTAGCTTTCTGAAGGTAAGTGTCCAATTCACCATTAACTCTGAAGATCTGAGCTATTTTTAAACAGTTTAGTAGTAAACATTTTACTGAGAAATTATGATAATTTATTATCTTAAAAGTATTTAATTTGGGTCATAACTACAGGTGCTCTAGTTGTGCAAGTTAATGGTTGAAATCTTAAAATCTAGTTATACTTTTTTGGAATGTAATAAGAGAGCCCAATAGGATTAATGCTTTTCAAAACTTCTAAGAGTTGTACTGCTTAGTAATGATGGGAAATCAAGAGATCAGCAATTATAGAAATACTCAACATGTGCATGCCAGGTTTGATTAGTCATAGAGTAGTTCAGTAACACAGAATGTGCTTCATGTTAAATGTCAAAATAATTAAGCTGAAAAATAAAGATGAGCTTAATACAAGATGGCCATATGAAAGATCTTCACTATTCCGTAGAAATGTGTCAAGCTCAGAATTGTTTTCCAAACTTACACCCTTCAAAATGGACAGCCGTGGTATTTTTTGCCTTAATTGACATATCTGTCAGAAAACATGGAAGTGTCTTGTGAAGCCTGACAAAAAATGGACTAGTGCTAGGAGGTATCTCTCAAATTGTTCCCCACATCAGGGAAAAATCCAGATACATACATTATATGCATTTTAATGTGCTACGCTGGCGCTGTAGCTATATATTATAAAGATATTTCTATATTTACACTGTATAAGGTATAAAATGTTTATATTTTTTGTTTAAGTAACAACTGGAACAGGTGACACGCAATATAACCACTGTTAATAATAGAAATATTTCGCGTTACAGTACTTAATAGTTCTAGAATTCTACTAAAAAAAACCATTGTTATTATATTATGGATTTCGCAGACGCTTTCGCCGTTGTTTACACTGTGACGTGCCGTGCGTGGTGACGTCACGCGAGACCCCACCCCGCCCGGCTCAAGCCTCCGAGCGGCGTGTAAAGGGAGCGGGCAGCGCGCGGGCAGGAGCATCACATCTGGCGGAACGTGCAGCGGGAAACGGGACGCTTGAGGTGGAGATGGAGCAAAGCCGTGCAGGTCAGACGCGCTGCCGCACCGTCAGCATGATACGTCAGAGGATTTTAGTGTCCGCACAGCTGTTCGTGGCTCTTCAAAGCCGACAGACGGAGCTGACAAACACTTGTGCAACTAATAAGTTCAAATAAGTTAAAAAAGCTGCCCGTAGCTCAGCTTTCTTTCCGCTGGAGCGCGAGCAGAATGTCAGTGACGGAGGAATACGGGGGTAGCATCGCCAGTTCGCACGTAGAAACGTGTTTCCACCGTGAAATGACAGAAATAAACATGCATTCTGGCGTTTGCTGCAGATTTGCTTACAACTTGTGATAGTTAAATAGTGATGATACTGAGGACCAAGTTTCATCTTGCAGTTTCACCTCATTAATGTTGACATTTCTTTTGTGTAAGAACGTGACCGTTTTAGTGGCATCTTTACTCCATATCTTAACAGTATTAATGTGTCATGAGCGTACAGTGATAAATACTAACGAAGAACATTCCCGACTGCTTTTCCTGTGATTTACTGCCTGTACCAGGGTTTGAACAGGGTATGAACTGTGTGGTATGTGACTGCTGTTACCTGGGCCGCCCGTGGTCTCCTATCCCCGAGTTCTGGCGTCAGACCGTCACTTAAAATACTGTCGCAGAGGGTTGCTGCAGGTGGTCTTGTGGTTATAGCCACTTCGCAATTGAAGGACCTGAGTTTGAATCCCTCTCCCAGGACAGTACACTTGATCAAGGTACTCAATCTCAATGATGGAGTAAGAAACCCCCCCCCCCCCCCCCCCCCCCCC
>UFQX01000034.1:871770-1088292 GCA_900497675.1 Arapaima gigas
CCCCCCCCCCCCCCCCGTACATATTTGTTAACCATTCTAAAGTTGATTAACATTATATGTCACCTTTGACAAAGGTGACATATAATGTTAATCAGAAGTAGCCTATGTATATTGGCTTTCAAGCTATGCTATCCACGTGACCTTTTTGCTGCTGCTCACTTATGTATAAATTGCAATCTGACTTCCGTATCTAGCATGAATACCATGGGAATGCGTTACTGATGTGATTAATTTGATACAGGATGTGTACTTATTTATTGCAACAAACAGAATCGTTCAAGTCGGACCGAGTTCGTCGGCCTTCCCTGTTTGTGTGGCTGCCTGCTGGTTTTTGGAAGTGGCAATGAGGAAGAGAAAAGCGGATGATTTTTGGCATCTTCCTTTTGGAACATGACAATTGTCTATGCGTATTCTATTATCATAGTATCCAATAGTGCTGAAAACCTGCTGCAAGCTTGAGGAGCTGGAGGGAGGAGTAACATTGAGCCCTATGTGACCCTAGGGGATTGATCATCCTTCCTGCTCATCACCTTCCCGGCACTCCGACCATCAGCCTGGCAGGCAACCTCCAGAGAGCTTTTATTGACATTTTGGCCACTTCTTTTCCCTGCCCCCTTCTTTTGTACCCTGCCAAGGCTGAATCTAGATGTACCTCCTCCCCCATATTCCTATCCAGCACAGCACTGGCATTTGGGTGCAGTGTGATTTGGAAACACAGCCCCCACATGGTTGCTGAACTGGTCCTCTGTGGCTGTCTTGACACCCACAGCTTCACACACAGGGTTCCCATCTGTCAAGACTCAGCATTTTTATTCCCAAGTTCCTCCGCAGCTGGTAGACAGGGATCTTGCCACTGTTTGAAATACAAATCACAGGAAACAGCCAGATACCAATTCAGGGACGTATGGTTTTGCTCTTATTTGCCTTGACATTGTACCATCCTGCTGCCACGGCAACAAAGTAAGCAACATGGTTTGCAGTGCTGGTGCTACAGGTAATAGGTATGATTACAGTGCTGAATGCAAACCCTTGCTTAGGGAAAATGCTCAGTGTGCATGAACTGCAGAGAAGGATGTGCTCTCATTGAATACTAGGACTGGATGAGTGTGTGGTAAACAATAGACACAAGTGTTGGATGTGGCAGACGGTGTTTGGCAGAGGAATGTGCTCATTTCAGCCAGTGGTTGTTGGCCTTCTGCAGCCTACTGATATTTTTCAGTGTAACTATACAATCTCATATTAAACTTTTGTTTCTTGGACCAGTATGAAGTCTCTCTCCTGTAGTATATTTTCTTTGAATGAAAGTACTGAGGGTGTTCACCTAGTTTCTGAATATTCCTTTGTGAAACTGGCTTTGATAACACGAGTGGGAGTGAAAATTTGAATAACGATAATCTTAAAGAATAGGAACATGTAAAAGTATACAGCATAACTTGTACTTGCTATGGTTATTTTATTTTAAGTATTATGTGGTACAGAATTTTTCTTGTGTGAAAGAAACTGATACATAATGCACAATCCCTGTCATATATGGGGTTTCTTTTTTATTGCATGTTTTCATGTAATTTGTATTTTGTTTGGTTTCATACAATAAGTTATTTGCAATAACTTATCCATTTATACAGTTGGATAATTTTAATTGTAATGAATTTAGGGTAAGGACCTTACTCAAGGATACTACAGCCGGAGGAGTGATTCAAACACAGGTTTTTCAAATAAATGGCAGCCACTCTTAATAATGCCGCTGTTTTTCTTCTGTCTGTATATGTTTACTTTGTATGTTGCTTGTTTTTGCATTATTATGATAATCAAATGGATTCTGTTTTTGTAAGTTTTTACAGCCTAACCCCAACAGCGTAACACTCCTTCATTTTAAATGGTTGAGGGATCTACAGCTGGTGGGGTGATTTGCCTTTCAACACTGACACTGTGCCAGATGGCAAGTCCCAGGTGTGCAGGTATACAGAGTATCTACTGGGTCTTGTATGAATTGCTTTGAGTTCAGAAGCTGTGACTGTTTAAATAACAGTTCAGTGTTTGTGTCCTCTTTAGCCCTCTGTGTACGTTTGTCTCCTCATGTGGTGGTTTGCTGCAGCGTTCACTTCCAGTTGACATGTTGGTGTATATATGGCCAATTAAAAAGTTAGTAGCTGTTATCAATTTGTATGTAAAGCATGCCTTTGTTCAAGATAACGTACAATGTTAGATACACTGTGCCGTTTACAGTTATTTACCCATTTCCAACACTGAGCAATTTCCACTTGTTCACACGTCACATACTTCATGGCAATTTAGTCAGAAATCAACATGAAACCCGTAAGCACACTTTTAACAGTTAGAAGAAACCAGAGCACCCAGAAGAAATCCACATGAATGCAAAGAAAATGTACAAACCCACTGAGTTGCTTAAAAACAACACCATAGCCCAAAGGCTGCATGGAACCAGCACTACCTGTTGCACCACTGTTTCTTTTGGGCCCTCTAAACTTGACCTCATATGCCTTCATATGCAAGGCATGATTACTGCCCAAGTCCTTGACCTTCTTCACTACCTATGCCTCTATTTTTTTTTTAATTTCCTATTTTGTCATCAGCTTAGGCATAGGATGTCTAGTGAAATTTACAGCTGAAGGCATGATTCAGTTCTCTGTTGTGCTTGGAAAGACAAAATGTCATATTTGAAATGTCAGTCACCTGATGAGAAAATCAATACAGACATCCTGTTTGCAGAACTACTAACACAGGTAATTAATTTATGTAAAGTAGGGGCATTAGGAGTGATTCGTGTCGTGCATGTCATTATGTAGTGTGGGGAATGCATTTTCTTTCTTTTTTGCCATGTTGAAACATGTCAAATGGGGCTTTAAAAAGGGGAGACAGCTATATCTAAGCCCAGCTTGCTCTGGTAGCGTCTTGCATAGAGCAAGATGGAGATGCTGCTCCACAGATGCTCTTGGAATGGAACAATAAAGTGACAACTAAGAAGGGTGTTGCAGAGTTTCTTGTACTGCATTTGTGTGAGATGACCATTTGTAAGGAGACTGACATAAATCCTGGGTCTCCAGCTAAACAGGGTTCACAGAGCTCTGCCAGCAGTGCTACTGAGGATACTGTGGTCTTTGCCTGGCAGAAAAGCCACATAATGGAGCTCCAGTGGTTCTGTCAGATGAGTCATGAAAGCAAAGAGGGTTACACACTATGCAAGGATACAAATGAAAATATTTGTGCAGCCTTGTATCTAATATAAATTGTCCAGTTTTACATACAATTGCATTTTATTATTAACAGTATAATAAAATAGTATGGTAAATTGAGTCCAAGTCATAGACTGGAAGCTCAAAAAATACACTTTGGGTAAGTACCTTACTTAAAGATGCTACCAGGGTCTTGTAAGTTTAAAAAAATTCTTCCTTCATGAAATATGGCAGGGTACTCTAAAATTATTAGAATATAACCACCCTTCTTAGTTGTGGCAGTTGTCCAAAGGGCCAGTAGTAGAATAATAGATGCTTTTTTAACGTTCAAAGTGATGGTTTTGTTTACACAACATTGTGTATTTGAACCCATTCATAGTCAGAAGCCCAGGTGGCAAAAGTGTATTGATGGATGACTGCAGGTCTGTGGAGACACCTTAGTCTCTGTGACAGCTGTCCTGCTTTTGACTTGGCTGCAGCTCCTGGTCTTTTCATCACATTGATTCTAGTGAGATGGGCCCACTATTGCCCATGTGAATCAGGGTCAATGCCATGTTGTGTTGTCATGTCAGGCTGTGAATGCCAAAGTTTGCCCTCTGTTGCTGTGTTAATGCGTGGGTTACACATGAAGGCCTAACATAAGGCTTTTACATTACCTTTAGATAAAGATTTGATGAGCTTCTGACTTCTAGTGATGCTTCTGTTTCCCCTTTAGCATGACGGCATCTGACTATCTGACACCTTTTTCTGGTGTTCATCAGTGTTGAAGCTCAGGTGATGCAGGAAATTTTTTGAGAACAGGACAGGTTTGGTGGTTCCCCATGTTTCTTGTAGGAAAGTGGTGCAAAAAATGGAAGTCATAAGATCAGAAAGCTTTTCAAACTATCCTTGAACCCAGTCCATATTTCCAGTGGAGTGTATTTCTGGCCATTATCCAATATAAGATTTGTTGTATTCTGCTTACACCAAGATTTCGTTCACCTGGGTTTCTAAGCTTAATGTCCTTTGACCTGTAATTTTGCAAAGATCAGCAGTCAAAAGTAGAAAAAGAGAAACCAAAAAATAAGGCAAAATCTTAAATGAATTCTTCTTTTGTAGTACACGTGTTTCAACATACAGGATTTAAGTCTAGTTTTCAGAAGTCTCCTCACTTGGACTCGAGTGTTTTCCTGTTTCGACAAGCTTAGTGTTTTCATGTAGAGTAACGCATGTAATGAGGATACAGACAAGAGTTTGTTTTTTATTTTGGCCTGAAATGGACTGCTGTTTCAGGATCATCACATCTAAGTACTGCTGACATGTCTTTATTATTCTAGCTGTGTCATCTCTGTAAATTAAAATCAATATAGGCTGGTTTTTTTTTTTTTTAATCCAAAAAACCCCAAGAGGGTTGTAAAGGCACAGGCTTTGAAGGCAGCAGGAATGAGCTACCAACCAAGACATTTAATGGTTACCAGTGCTCTAGGGCGATGCAGGTTATTGTGATGTGGAACCTAACCTAGAAGTCATTTTTCTCATGCCACCTTTTGTCTTTCATTGTGTGACAGGGTGAGTTGTGTGTCAGGGCTGTGTGATGTTGACCTTGTGTCTGACTTTGTGTCCCAGACTCCACTGGCTGAGATCTTCATCATGGTGGTGGCCAGGACTGAACAAGCACTTACTGAAAATAGTTCCCAAAGCAGTGGACTGCATGTTCCAACCTGTTTGGACTCATTTAGTAGGAGGCAGGAACTGCCACATACAGGGAGACAAGGCCTCACTAAAGCCCTGACTTCTCCCCAGGGATCTCACGTAGTAGGATTATTAAACAAGCTTTGAGGTGTGCTAATTCTGAACGCCATTGTGAAGCTGGAGGCCTGGAGATAAACCCCAGACTGCTCTGTTCTTTGTCCCTGTGCAAAGTGTTACCGCCATGAGAAGTTATGAAGCCCTGGCCATAAAATGCCTGTAAACTACAAGTAAAGAAAAAAACAAAGCAATTCTTTCATTACATATTTCCACTTTTCCATTCATATTGGTTCATTTAGGAGATGCATTTCTCAAAAGCAACAGTCAAAAGAGCATTTCACAACAGAGTTATAGATGCAAACACATGATTCTTGTAGCAGAATCCTATGCTGGTGTTTTGCGTGTGCACATTACACAAGCAGCTGCCTGTGTAGTTGGCAGGCAATATAAGGTGATTTTGAATGATGATGTAAGTTTATGTAGCAGAAATAAGATCAATAGAGAAGCAGGTCCAAAAGAGATGTGTTGTGAGCAGTTCTGAGGGACACAAAGCTCATTTCATCATCAAAGCCAATACTGGGGAACCTAAGGCCTTTTTCTTTTTGACTCTTTTGAATGTAATCACCAAGTAGCAAGAGGTGGAGGAGCATAGTCTTCTTACTAGGGTGGAGCGAGAGATCATGTCCTGCAGGTGTCAGGGTGTAGATCCTTTGACTGTCTTATAGCCCGTAACCAGAGCGTTGAACTTGGTACAGGTGGCTACAGGAAGCCAGTGATGGAGAGTGGAGATGCATGGGGAAGCTTTAGCAGGTCGCAAAATTCATGCTGTAACAATGTGGATCAGCCCATTATTTACATATTTGTGGGCTGTATGTGGCCTAATTATTGCAGCGATATCCAGGCATTGTGCTATCAATAGAAACTCCTGCCTGACATGCTGTGGTGTAAAGGCTGCAAGACATTATTTGATTTAGTCACATTCAGAATTTTGTGGATGAATGCTTAAAATATTTGAATGTGTCTTGTCAACAAATGCAAAGGGATATATGTGGATTATATGCAATCTGTGTGTAATGCTGGATCCTGTGGCCTGATGGCTGGAGTTGTGATAGATTGCTATAGACTGGGGAGGGTGGGGAGGATGCTCTTTAAATTTCTGATTATGGGACACTGGTCTTATCTGCCTTGATCTTTGTGAACTAAAGACCATGCCCCTAAACTGTTCCCTCTATCCGCAGAGTATCTTGTGACACTCATTTCAGGGCCCATCATGTGACACGGTGAGTTACGAATAATCCCCTAATTGATTAGATGTTGTGGTTTATTTACTAGTTTGAGGGCTGTCTTTGTTCCTGAGATTTGGCTACTGTTTAATTTGTGCTGCTCTTTAGGATTAAATGGAAATCATACCATCCCAGTTTGGCCAGGAATAGGCCAAAGCTGCAGACTCTTGAAAAGATAAAGTAACACTTTGCATTTTCGTGGCGCCCCTGTCATATGGAAGAGTTCATGGATTTATTCGTATAACATCCTCTTTCTTTAACGGAAATGGACAAATGCAGATTATGTAAAAATCAGATTTTTGCATGTTTTTACAGTCAAGTGCCTGAATTAAACGTTTTGACTCCTTCCCTGAAGAAATTAATTTACAAACGAAGCTTTTTTTATAATACATACTTTTTTGTGTTCATCAGCTACCAGCCTTTCATGGGATTGCCTTATGTTTCATTGTCTACTACAGTGAGTTTCTTGCACAGTACCTGTGAGAAGTTTGATTGTATCGAGGCTATGGAATTGTAATAAATAGTTCTTTACTTGTTCCTTTCAACAACTTTTAGCTTTTTATAGGATTGCCTCATCATCTCATCTTGTGCCTCATCTATATATTAAACTTTCACTCAGGCAGACCAGCTGGGTTGAGTGATACTGCTGTGAAGGATTTGTTCCTGTCATTCATTACAAAGACCGCACCCTGTGCCGTTGCCCCATAGCCTTTTGCACAAACATGTACTGTAGGTAACTGCCTTACAAAACTGGAAAACAAACATTTCAGTGTCGTGGCCCTGAAACAGCTTTTTATGCATGCGTGCCTTGTCCGAGCAGATTGGTGTGGGTTGTGGACAATCTGTATGTGTCATGTTCCACTGTCAGTCATTAAACTTCTTACTGTATAATGTGCCCACTGCTGGTATATAAACTTAAGATGCACACTTGACAAAAGCCTAGAGGTAACCTTTGTGGAAAATATACTCTTGAAGAGGTATAACTTTTAATTGTGAAATGTGTAGAAACGAACACATGCTTATATCTTTTGGGAGCTATGAAATTTAAGCTGCTGATTCACTGTGTCTGTGATCTGTGGCATGTTGCAAGCAGAAAAGGAACACATTTTCTTCCTCCTCACTAAGAGGCTCAGACCTGAAGCTCAGCAGCATTTAACTTTAAAGTAATTGTAAGCTAATATAGCTTCTCTTTCTCAATACCACCGTGAGGTAGTTGCACACACTTCCTCGTGTGTTATGAAGGATAACCGGACTGTGACATGACAGCAGCTTTCAGTTTTAATCATTCATTTTCCTCATAAGAGGGACCTGTTGAGCTTCTCAACTTTAAATCTTGGAAGAAGTCAGTTATTAGAAGATGGTTGCTGTAGCTGGTGGGAGGGGGCTGGTTTTAAGCATACCCAGTGAATAAGTCTGAAAGTGTTTGGCTGCAAGCCAACAGGGCAGGTTCAAAAGATAAATATTTGGGCATTGGAGTCTAGATTGTATCAAGTGCAGTTCACACACTCGCACATACGCGCGCGCGCGCACACACACACACACACACACACAAAATCTGTATGCCTGCATTCAGGAGTATATGAGAGCATTAAGGACTGAGCTTCTGACATCCAGATGTCATAGAAATCATCACAAGTCATTATCACTTCCCTATTACTATAAATGGTGAGTTGGCAATTGCAGCATTTTAATGAATGGCTATTTGTAAAGGATGTCATTGGAGAACTGCTGGGTACATCACAGTCATGTTAGGCATAAACAGGTGCCATGGAGAATGTGGTGCAAATAAGAGGCGAGATCTCAGCACACTCTGGACAGTTTGTACAGAGGAGTTTCGCAGTACACGTTCTCACTGTGTTTCCTCCTTCCCTCGGCTGACTGTCTAATGTGCTCCAAACCCGTGTTGATAATGACACGGCATTCATAGTGACCTTGGGCTCCTGCTGTGGTCTTGCTGGTTCCAATTTGAGACATGGCATGCTTGCATTCTCACAGACAGGGGGTCCAAAAGGATGAGGGCTGCGTGTTTTGCACGGTAGTTGCATGTCCAGCAGCCTTGTCCTTTGTGGTGGTGTTGTTGTTGTACGGTCTGTGTACCTTGCTTTGTATGATGTGATCTTCACAGCAGTTCCACATTTTATTCCTAGTGATTTATTGTTACTAAGAAGGTTGTTAATGTGCAGCCTCATTTAAAAAGGGGAGAAAGGGATTGAAATCAGTTACTCAAATTTCTGAGTATATTAAGTAGTTGCACAGATGCTGTTTGAATGTGTAAAATGTAAAAGGCCGCAGGATAAATGTGCTCCAAGACTGAGTGTTCAGATAGAACAACTCTGGAGTGAAATAGTGAGCAATCCCTCTCCCTGGAATAACTTCTGCTATTTAAATCAAGAATTTGCATGTCCCAGTGGTTAGTACTGTCTGCAATATCTTTGCCTCATTTGAATATTTAAATATGGAATGAATGGTCTTCTTCAAATTAAGTTTTACTCTACAAAGCTTTTGTAAATTTGTCCCATTAAATCAGTTGAAATTATCTTTTTTTCTGATGCACTGACAGGCTTTTACACTCACTGACCACTTTTTTAGGAATGCCATTCTAATGTTTGGTAGGACCTCCATTTGCTTTCAGAACAGTCTGAATTCTTCCTGGTATGGATTCAAAAAGATGCCAGAAACACTACTTAGACATTCTGGTCCATGTTGACATGATTGCATCATGTAAATGCTGTACATTGGCAGCATGAATGTGCAGCTGACAAATCTGCTGTTCTACCACATCCCAAAGGTGCTCTATTAGGTTCAGATCTGGTGACCGGGGAAGCCAGTGAAGTATTGAACTCATTGTCATGTTCATGGAACCAGTTTGAGATGACTTGAGCTTTGTGACATGGCACATTATCATGCTGGAAGTAGCCATTAGAAGATGGGTAAATTGTGGCCATAAAAGGATGCACATGGTCAGCAACAGTACAGAAGTATTAGGGGGCCCCAATGTGTTGCCAAGAAAATATTCCCAACACCCTTACACCTCCAGCTTGGCAGGTTGGGCACATGGCATTATACTGTTTACAAGATCACATTTTTCCCCATTCTGAAGTTTGATGTGAACATTCACTAAAGCTCATGATCTGTGTCTGCATGATGTTATGCATTGTGCTACTGACACATGATTGGCCGATTAGATAACTGCATAAACGGGCAGGTGTTTCTAATAAAGTGGGTGATGAGTGCAAATGATCAGGTTTGCAAAATGTAAGTTTTGCATTAATTATGCATTAATTGTACAAAAAAGGTAAAAAGTGTAGTACAGAGAGAGTGCCGTCTACACAGGATGTGAGGTTGGCTAAAAAAGATCTTTAATTATCAGGTGTAGAATGTGCCAGTAGCCATGTACTTGGTTCATGTGTTGCTTTCAAGGGCCACGTATGCATGGGTTATTTATAAGTGTGTTTCTAAATAATTTACTGTTTAGTTCATAATTAGTTGCCGGGCTTCAGATCAATATTTGGTCACAAAAAAACTTGTGCAGTATTGTGTAGTTATATACACAGTGATGTGAAAAAGACAATTCACCCTATTTTGACTCAATGGTTTTATACATAAAAAAATTATGTGGTCCTAAAATTTGATAGATGTAACCTTAAGTGATAGACAACACATAATAGATTCAACTGATATTTCTTTGACTAACAAAGCTTTTTTGACAATTTAACTAAACTATTTAACTAAAACTAAATAAACTAAATACTTAATTTAACTATTTAACTAAAGAATAAGCCAACATGGAAGCCATGTGTGAATAACTGAGTTCACCCCATGATTCAGTAGCTTGCAGAACCAACCTTTAGCAGCAATATCTTCAAAGAATCATTTTCTGTATAAGTTTATCAGTCTATCACACCATTCTGAAGAAATTTAGTTTCACTAATGTTTACAACATTTCTTCAGTTCAGTGATGTTTGAGGTGCGTTCTTTATGCACAGCTCTCTTAAAGTCCCACCTCAGCACCTCAGTGGGATTGATTTTGTGTAGGCTATTCCAGCACCTTAATTCTTTTCTTTTTCAGCCATTCAGTTGTACATTTACTGGTGTGCTTGAGACCATTGTCCTGTTCCATGACCTGGTTTCAGCCAAGTTTTACCTCTCAGATACCTGGCTTCGCATTTGCTTCTGGAATACTTTGAAGAGTTCATGGTCGACTGGATGAGTACAATGTACCTGTGGTCCTGAGGCTGCAAAACAAGCCGACATCATTTCTCCTCAAAAACATACTTGACGGGTGGTATGAGGTATGTTTGTCTTTAGTTTTCACCAAACATGGCCTTGTGCATTACAACTAAAAATGTCCTCACTTTGGTCTTGTGTCTTCAAAGGACATTATTCCAGAAATCTTGTGGTTTGGCAAGATGCAACTTTTCAAACCTAAGCTTTGCTGCCATTCTCTTTTTGGAGAGAAGGGGCGTTCTCCTGACTACCCTTCTCCAAAGCCATACTTCTTCAGTCTTTAGTCACTATAGAGTCGTGAATATTTAATACGGTAACTGAGGACTTGTGTAGCTCTTGGGTTCTTTGCCATTTCTCTGAGCATTTTACAGTCTGACTTTGTGGTGAATTTGTTGGGATGCCCACTCCTGTGAAGATTGGCAAGAATGTTCTCACTTTATAAATAATCCTTTTCACTGTAGAATGATGGATTTCAGATTTTTTTGGAAATGACCTTATAACCATTCCCAGATTGATGAGCAGCAGTAATTGCACCTGTGAGTTCACTGTTGATGCATTTTCTCTTTGGCATTGTGCTAACACACACCTGGATGCCCTAGACCACAAAGGTATGAAAAGTTCTGCTTTTATACAGGTGGTCACAGTTCCTGATGATCAGTTAACCAAGTGCATTTGATTAGCTGCACCTGGCTCCTACTTGCATGTTTAATTCCTGTAGAAGCTATAAGGGTACTCAGTTTTTACCACTTTTTTTTTTTGCATTTTGGCATCCATTTTATTGACTAAATAATGACGTTGAAATCTGTTATGTGTTGTCTGTTATCTGAGGCTAAATTTTTCTAATTATAGAAGTTGAGAAGGTGAGGACCATGCAATTGTTATTCATTCCCTGATATTTAAAACAACTGAACTGTTTTTCCACATCAATGTATATGAGTGGGGAGACCACATGTTAAGAGATGGCATTGCTGACCTTGAACATTGAGCTCCTCACATCTGACTTTGTGTAATTCAAGTACACATTTTTACTTTCAGTTTCCCTTCATAAAGAATAAGGTGTTAAAGTGTGATCCTGGAAAGTCTGGGCGCCAGTTGTTGTACCGCTAGATTGTCTATTACAACAGATGTACTTTCCCCCGCTCAGAAAGCCTTTGCTTGGCCAAGTCCATCTTCTCTACTGAGTGGTGCAGGTAGCTCATGGGTCTGCCAAAACATCAGGCAGATTGGGACTTTAATCTGGGATTCAGAAGATTACAGACTTCCGGTTTGTTGGGTTGTGCTCATATGACAACCGGACTAGTATGTCTTTATGCGCATGAGACAATAACATGGAACAATTGGCAGACTAAAGAGACACAGCAGTTGACGCTGCTTCGGGGCTTTCAACCTACTTAAGCTCGGCTGCAGTTTGCTGCTGTTCCACTTTTTTTGAAGTGTCAAATCCACTGAGGGAGCGGACGGCAATCCCTCCTCGACCTCTGGGATTACAGCAGAGCCTGTGGCTTCAGAGAAGGGCTGGCAGCTCAGGAGAGGTAACTCATTAACGGCGCGTCATTTGAAGCTGCGCAGGCGTCAGGAGAAGCAACTGGCCTGGTGCTCGGGGATCCGTGGGACAGGAAAAGAGCAGACAGAGTGCAGAGGAGCTACTGCCTGCCCTGGTTTGGGAGCTCACAGCCAGAATGGATGCTCCTGAAGATTATACTTCACCTTTTAATTTTGAGCAGGGTGTAAACACCAGTTACCTCTACCTGTCTCCCACTGAGACCATAACGCCCCCTGGGTCCCCAAGAGTGGCGGTGAGAGGTAACCTCTGTGTGTGTGTGTATGTGTGTGTGTGTGTGTGTGTGTGTGCTCCTCTGCCTGCTGAGGAAACCTAAGTGACACACTAACATGTCAGACAGGAGCTTGCTGAAATCACTATGAGACAGAGTGAAGTGCACTTGTTTGTGGAAGGAGGGTCAAATTTTACAGTTTGGAGGCTCCTGCAGGTACAAAACCGCTCAAGCAGGTTGCAGCTCTGGCTGTAGTGCTGTCTAGAAGGTGGCCATTGTTCTGTGGGCTCAGGCTCTTTAAAAGAAAGATAAGCTGCTAGTGTACAATGGGAAAGCCCTTTAAACACACAGCAGTAAAAGATTGCTTTATGCTCAGAAGAAAAGGAGTACTGAGGGTGGCTGGCATTGCTACAAATGTATTCAAATACATATTTAAAGAATTTTTGTATTTTTCTGATACCAAAAAAAATTTTTTTTTTGAGTCATACTAATACTTTGTGGGGAAACTTGAAGCACTGTGTTTATATGTATAATATGTATAACTAGGCAATTTTCCCTATTTTAGTATTCTTTATTGTAACTGTTATAGTTTAAGCTTCTTGAAACTGGAAATGTTGATACTTTTAAATTTCGCCTGTATCTTTGTTGCTCATTATGAGAATGCAAAATATTGGTTAAATTCCTCAGAAAAAGTACATTTTACAAACAGTGAGAATTTTGGAAACCAATTTTTAGAAGTCTCCTGTTGCACATCACTCCGAAAACTTCCTGTCACAAGATGTGGATATGGTGTACAGTACCAGACTGCTCGGCTCGGCTGGCTGGGCCAACATCACTTTAGTAAGCCTACAGAAATAGGACACGCGTGCAGAATGATAGAGTGATTTGAAATCTCAGCATTGTATCTGCCAAAAAGCACCTTTAAATTATCAGTGGGGGAGCATTTAGGATATCTGAAAAAGATCAAGGGGATAGCAGAAGACAACAGATACTCAAGTAGCAGAACGTACTGAAAAACAGTGGGTGCCAAAGGTTCAAACACTAATGTGCTTTGCCTTCACCACCATCACCATCCAACCTATACACACGCCAAGACAAAAAGTAAACTAACTAACGTTACATTACGTTAATTGGCCTCAGTTAGGGATCACACTGGCTGGAGAATTTCCCAGCAGAGCAGCTTTAATGCGATACGTCTGTTATAAACACTTTTCCTATAACTTATGCTCACCACCAGTCTGTCTGTTGGCTCTGACAGGTAAATGCACTTTTTACTGTCGAGGGAGGAGAGGGGTGGTCTGATCCTCTGACTTCCCTGAATATTTTCATTCACCTGCTGTAAATTATTTCTAACTGACAAGATGTTGCACTATTAAAAAAAAAAAAAAAATTACCGGATAGTTGATGATGGCAACATTTTGCTGGAAATACTCTGTAATCAGTTTGACATGGACTGGACTGAATACCTTGTTAAAAATGCAGCTTAACTAACTGTTGACTATTTTATTCTAAACATAGAAATAGATTTTTATTTTTATATATTTTTACTTCTTTTACATATTCAAAGGGTAGATACTGTACTTTGGTTTCTTAAGGCTGCCACAATTAATGTACCATTGCTGTCATGTTTTCAATAGAAAATAGACATAACGTTTGATCCCTGATGTGCAGGACCAAAAGACTGTTATGAAAAAAACAGTTAAATACTCAGTTATGCCATGTTTGTGACTCTTTCCCAACAAAGGGTCTCATTACATTAACAGTTAAATTACCTGCAAAAAGTGGTTAAACTAGTTAATCGCGATATTTCCTGAGAAGATAATCATGCCTTCAGAATTTCACATAATAACATCCCTAGCTGTGAGTAGCTCCTTGAATTACTTGAGGACTTTTCCATATTGTCCACAGTAACAGGACTAGGATTTTATTGTTGGCGTGTGTGTGTGTTAAAAATTGTGCCAATTGAATGACCGCTGAAATTTATATTTGTTATGTTATTACTCCATTTCAGCAGAATTTATGCTAACTGTTGGAGAGAGACGAAATGCCCAGTCCAGTGTGTGTTCTGTGGAACGTTTAGCCGAGGACATGAACATATACGTTGGGTGCATGTGATGCAGCTCTTTTACATTCTACACGCGAACCTTTTAACAAGCGGCCATATTCTTCTTTGTGACTGACGTTTGCACAGCTTTTCTCTTCGCTTGAGGTCTGTCTGAACCCTGAAGAGCACTTTTCCCAGAAACTCTCAGGTCAGCTTAAACTCATGAGTGAGGTGAGACTCGCAAGTGAACTACGAAATTGAAGCCTGCCCTGGGGTTAGTGTCCATCGACACACGAGTGTCTCTTCATGATCAGCCTTTTGTGTGCTTCCTGCCTGAGGCTGGACTGCCGTGGTCTTTATCTTGCTCTCTAATCCTTGAGTCCAGATAGGGGATGGGGGGTATTTAGTGGGGCGAGTTCTCAATCTTATCATTGCTCCTATCTCCTTGCGGACATGGCAGAAGGACTCTCACCATCTTGGATGTATTAAGGCTACCCTTTTTCTACTAGAAATGTTAGAAGTTGAGAAAATTATGAAACAGACCAAAGTGATCATCAGGAAAGGCAGTATACGGTTAACTGACTCAGTTTTGTTGTCTTGGGTATGGTACTTTTGGCACAAGAAACTGAGTGAATTCAAACCTGTGTCCATCATTCTTTACCATTGTTTGGTGTTGTACTGTAGGATCAGCAGTGCCTGAGCCCATACCTGAAGTGGGGGAGGATGCTGTGTCTGAGGTCCCAGCATCTACCAGCCCTCTAACAGAGGAAGAGCAGGACGAGCTACACAGAGAGCTGGCCAAGGTGGAATTGCATGCATTTATAATCATTTAGCTTTATTGTGGAAATATCTCAGTCTGTACATCAGCTGTGTTGCATCTGTTAGCACTCAAGCAGTCCTACCACTAAAATCAATTCTAAATTTAAATTTGTAGATAAATATCATAAAAATTGTAAAGATAATATGGTTTGTTTAAATCTTTCCCTAAGTCACACAAATATGTCTGAATGCTCTTCACACGTCTAGGTCTCACCTTATGATTATCTTGAAAACAACATGTTATAGTAGAACATCTAGTTTGTCTTTACTGTAGCTGTTGGTTCTTTGATACAGTCAGTGGTGTCTCTTGCAGGTGGAAGATGAGATTCAGACTCTCTCTCAGGTCTTGGCCTCAAAGGAGAAACAGATGGCAGAGATCAAGAGGAAGTTGGGCATCACCCCTCTGAATGAGCTCAAGCAGAACATCACCAAGGGGTGGCACGAGGTCACCACATCTGCAGCGTATGTGTCCCTGTTGAATGGAAGGCCGTGTCATTCCAATTTCCTCCTCCATTAGTAGAGCAAGCATGTTTGGGGACAATGAGCCCTGCTCATCCAGCTTTGTTTCCCAGAATGCCATGGTACATAGGAACCCCAATGATACTTCAATAGATACCAATAGATTCAATACCTTCAATAGATACTCGTGCTCATTGCTTAAAGATTCAGAGTGACTCCACTCTCATGATGTGTATGTTAAGTCCTCGTCTCATTGCCCACAGCTACAGGAAGACCTCTGAGACACTCAGTCAGGCAGGGCAGAGGGCCACTGCTGCCTTTTCCAGTGTTGGCTTTGCCATCAGCAAGAAGCTGGAAGATGTCAGGTGAGTGGACCCTCTCTGCCCAAGGCTGAGTACAGTTGCCCCTGCCTGTAACTGCCTTTCTAAGCACCTTTCTCTACTTCTTCTATTCCTTACCAGATAAAGTCATTATAAAGAGAGAAAGCACTATGCTTGGTGTAGACACTGCCCATTCTTTCTATCTGCAGTCCCTCATGTCCTAGAGAGCTGCACCGTGTATGGTTTTTTTCTGGGGGGGGGGGGGTTTAACATGCTATTGACTGAATGAATAGCTGTTTTTTTCCATCTTTTCAGGTGCTTTCAAGTAACATGTACTTGGTTTGGAGTGACTGAAACCTTTCGGCAGATCCACAGCTAATGCATTTAACTTTTTTATGTGATATGAATCATGCAGTTCATTTGGTCAACAGCTAAGTGAAGTATGATCCATTAAGAGCTTAGATGGGATGAAAACCATTGTCACACAGCAGCTGTACATAACTGGAGGTGTAGAGATGTACTTGTGATCATTTTTGAGCACCAGATTGACTTGTACCAGGGTCATAGCAGCTGTCCCAGTGTAGCACTTGGACACCCTGTTATCCATGCTGTGCTTGTAAGTCCACGCTTCCTCTCGTGGCTTGGGGCAGTGGGACAGAGGGAGCAGTGTCTTCTTGTTCTTAAGGCCAGGAATGACAACTCAGCCTTTGTTTCCTGATCTTCAGAAGGTCGCCGTATCCAAGTAAAGTTTGGCCAGTGCTCTGTGTCAGGTGATTCCACTTACTGTTAAATTCCATTTACTGGAAGGTGTGAAGTTCCTATTCATTACATTACTCACCTGCTGCACCATGGGGCTATTTTGTGCCTAAAGGTGACAAACAGGAAGGATCGTGAATCCATTCCCAGAGTAGAGTTCTTTGCTGGTAAGGTGGTGGCAAAGGGAGCGGAGATGTGGAAATAAGACAAAACTGGGAAAAATGTAAATACGGAGCCTTTTTTCCCCACAATTTTAAGTAGGAAAATTATAACCCATTTCAAAGAAAAAAACTGCAGTAGATTAATCTTTCATTTTGTTGTCTCTCACATAGCTAACTAAAAAAATAGAAAACCCCGCAAAGGCACCACTGTGACGTCTCCTGTGCCATAACGCGGTATCCCTTAACAACCCAGTTACTGACAGAAACTGTCTCACTAAACTTTGACCAGGGCAACTGTTGTGTCTTTTGAGAGGCGGTTGGATTAGCATTTTAAATCATTAGAAACGGAAACATACAGTACCTGCTGCTGGTTACCTTGTCTGTACTGAGTTGAAAAGAGGACCTCAAAAATGAGAAATCTGTTAATACCAGAATAGTGAATGAAGTAGTGTCAGGTTTGCATTCTTTTTTTTCATTATTTTAATGCTTCATATCTGGCTGTATTGCACACATTTACATTTGTTCTCTGAGCAGACACACTCCTCTGAAGTGATGCACCATGATCATTAACTAGAGTTTAGCTGGCCAGTTTATCCAGAACAACATACAATGGAAGATACCCCATGCTAAACTCTCTACAGTCTTTCTGCAGCAACAGATACAACCTTGCCAGGTACACAGGTGTAGAGTGAAAGCTGAGGTGCTTTATGACACTCACACATTCATATTTGCTTTGCTCTTGCATTTTCCCACCTTGTCTTTGCGAGTGACAGCTCTCCGCTTGACTAACCCTCTGTCTCTCCTTTACTGCTGCTGGACAGCATTCGCTCCATACAGCACTCCATTAGCATGCCTGCTATGAGGTAAGGCTTTGTCCCTCTTTGAGGTTTGGGGTGTGTGGAAGAATTATTTGTAAAATTTGAATTCTTATATCTGTTGCAGCTGAATGATAACTTTTACATTCCACGGGGTGGATATCTGTTTCTGCGGACCTAGTGAGACTTTTTATCTTAAATGGCTTGCTGTTGTCAGTGTCAACTACAATACAGAATTTCTAACTGTTATCGGGTTACTCTTTTGTGTAAATTCCTGCCAAGATGTACGGGGAGGGCCCTCTTTTCACATTCAAGTTTTATTTCAAGTACTTAATGCTCATTGGTCTGGTCTGCTTTCCCACCCAGAAAGCTGGAATCTCCATTTTGATTCCTGTCCATGTATTGTTGTAACTTGTGATAAACATTTCCCTGTGTAGTAAATTATAGTAAAAGTAAAGCAGAATTGGAAAGCTTGGTTTTGTTTGTTTCTTCTTTAGCTAAATTCTTCCACAAGTTGTATGTTGTGACTTGCTGTGAACTGTGACCCTCTCTGCCACCCAAGGGTGTCATTCTTTGTTTTGCAGATAGGTCACTCCCTATCATTTCACACTAAAAGATACTCTTTCTCTCCATACCAGACCCACAGAGGGTTGAATCAACTATTGTAAAATTTGCCATGCTTTTATTCTTTTATTTTAAAATGATATTTTATGAATATAGAAGGTGTTTTTGAACACTGTACTGTTGTATACATCTGTGGTACAGTACTGTAGCAATTTGTTGTTGCTGCTACTGGCTTTCAGTCATTGAACTTCATAATGTGTGTATAAAATCTCCAAACACACTTCTTAGTTACTTTGCTGCTGTAATATTAATGCAGGTGAAATTTGATCAAATACAGTAAAGTTTACATTGTTTCATCCCATGTTGTTCACCTCCACAGAGCATCAGTTCAATCTGCAACTGTCTGTTGTGTGATTTTAATTTTTCTTTTATAAAGTACAACTCGTTTTAACTTTTACACTTAAAAAAAAAAAATCCAAAGTATCTTTGAAATTGCACAAACACAATGTAAGGTATCATCGGTAAAAAGGTGAATGGCTGAACAGGTCTGCAAGCTCATGACTTTGGTCCATAATATTGACATTGTCTGTTATTTCTATTGGAGAAAACACCACTTCCACTTTACAGTGGTTCACTGCAGCTTGGTTTGTCACGAGATCTGCAGAGGTGTGTGTCGTTCACGTTCTGTATGGAAAGGTGGACAAGCATCCCTGCCTGTAAGGGGTGAGGAGGTGTGTTGATGGCTCTCCAGCTGAAGTGGGAAATGGCAGTTTGAGCTGGACATCAGCTTAGATAGAAAAGAGAATACATCCCTTAGAAAGAGGTCATTTCAGGTTAATCTCATTATTCCCAGCTTCTCAGCTGCAGGATTAGAGCAGAGTAACATCTGACTTGGTTTTACACACGAGCCTCAGCATTGATGTTGGAGGGCTTCTAATTGCTTTCGGAGGGATGTTTTGGTTGTTTGTTTATACTGTAGATACCCCTCACCACTTTACATGTGCAGCTCTGTGGTTTATTAGTAATGCTTATTTCTGCCTTATTTACATTTCTTTAAACGAACATGTGTTTTTTAATGTTTAATGTTTGGAAATTTAACCTACTCTAAAATCACACAGCACTGAACTGTGAATATTTTGAACCGACAATATCTGTATGCATTCATGACAAGAGGCCTGATGTTACCACCCTTTTTCCTTGTGTTCTTCAGTAATGCACTACTAAACACTTTGTAATTTTGTCTTTAAAAAAAGTGTTTATGTTGAATACCCACTGTCAATAACCAGGACTTTGTCCTGCAGGAACACCTCCACGTTCAAGTCCTTCGAAGAGAGAGTGGAGAATTTGAAAGTGAGTGTTCTTTGGACAGGTGTGACTTTGTAAAAATGCAGTCATGGATTCAAGGGCCACGTAACTATCTGTAATTAAGGAAAAGATGTTTTACTCGTGTGGTTTGTGCTGTGAATTTGAAAGTATCTTTTTAACTTCCTGTACTGTCACAGGACCACAGCAAGGTGTAACTGCAGGACATGAGTCTTTTTCGAGGTCCACAGTGAATATCATCTGTGCCTCACTGTCTTCATGCAGACCAAGATGAGTCCCACGCCATCGACCGGCGACTTCAACGAGGTCCTCAACTCCACGGCCAGTGCCACCCCAGCAGGGCCAGAGCCATTGCCCGAGAAGAGCCAGGTAGAGAGGCAGGAGCCCCACTGAGAGACCCCCTGTGGTTACAATACACCCACTGCTCCACCCACCTCCCCTCCCCTGGCATCAGCTGCCCTCTAGTTGAGGAGCGCTTCAGAAATCCAAAAGAACAGTGTCAGCTATTTCTGTTCCTTCATGCCATCATTTCTTCTTTGCATTAAATTGCGCACAATTTATGAAAATACCCTACCTGTTATGTATTAATAGCCGTCTGGTATGAATTGAAACCTAAAACGCTAGCATTTTTCAGATAGGTCACAAAAATATAAACAAGATGAAAATCAGGTGGCACTGCCTCTTTCACATGTGGAGTCTGGCAGATTTAGTGATCATTTTACTCCCCTCATACACTTCCTCATGTTTCCTTAAAGTGGGTAGGAAAAAGGTGTCCCACAATGCAATACAGCTCACACTGGGGCATTTCCCCAGAGGTATCGCACCAGTTTCTGTGTGCAAACACAGGGAGACAGACCTGCGGGCAGATGACTGGTTAAACATAAACTAGGTTGCTTGGGAATTCTGTCCTGCCTTTGTACACAGAGTCCGGGGCGGTGGCCACAAACTCGCACGTGAGTCACTTTCCGTAGTCGTGTAACAGCACCCCGTCCCGTTTTCACAAAACAATTAGAACAGCTCACAAGGTCCCTGGATCATTAAGATATTTATCCTGTGAGACAGAAACTGTTTTAAAAATGAAAATCTTTAAACTTATCTGTATATATTTGACTGAAAAAAATATTTAGCTACTTGGATGCTGTGTGTTATAAATGTAAAAATACATGTGATATGTGAAAATACTACAGTAGAGGAAGACAGTTGGTGCCAGATTATTAAGTCCCTTTGAAGTACAAACATGGCGCGGTCAACTGTCGTGCAGCCAGCGTCACTCGCTGACCCCAGTTTGGTAGCGGTGGCCGTCAGTGCACTTGGTCGCCCTCGACAGAGCAGCAGATGGCCACAGACGCCTGTATGTGCCATGTGGTGGAAACGTCAGTAAACAAGGACAGTTTGTTGTGTGGCCGCCGTGCTGCCGGAGCTTTGTCTCCCACCACCGAGGGCCGTCGGTCTTTATGCCACATCGGTGTTTTGTGCCAACCGGTGTCATTTGCCACAAATGAGTGCCGTCACTGCACATTTACCACATTTAATGCTTTTTGGACAGGAAAAAAAGAAACTGCCCCACTGCTGGAAGCCAAAGTCATTTGTCTTAGTTTAGCTTGTCAACAAAGAAAGGGCTGTGTAGTTGGATCGACGTCCACATTTTCGTACGCCGTACATTTACGGAGGGCAACGTGGTAGGGAGCGCATTGCCCCTCTCTAGTCCTCGCCACAATGAAGCACTAAGGTTCCTGATTTAGGTGGTGAAAGACCAGGAGGGAGGGAGGTCACAAAACAGCCATCAAAAACCTTATTTGCATTTTAAAAAAAGTTTCCCTTCCTCCTCCCTCCCATTTACGGTTTTTATGAATGACAAAGAACGAGGCCGTTTTTTTGTTTGCTCTTTAGTTGTTCTTACCGTGACAGTGCGAGCCAGCAGCTTTTTGCCTGTTGATGTTTGATTGCATATTATGTTGAAGATTTCATGCAATAATAAAAATGGACAAAAATTGCTAGCCACCTGTAACTTGGTGAAAAGGTTTGTTCAGTGTTGGGTGAGGTGTTTAACATATTGTATCACAGTAAACCTGAGCCAAAGCTTTTGTCATTAGTTGTGCCAAAAGATGCCTACAGAGCCTTCACCACCCCACTGCTGCAACAGTGCTGTTCGCACCACCTGTCTCTGTGTGGGTGCGGTTTTCAAACGTATGCATTGCCGCTGTCTGCCGCTAAAGACCTAAATAAACTGATAAAATGGATTAATGTGTAGTATAACAAAAGAAGGTAAATATCATTGTTCCAGCCCCCAAAATGTATCCTTATACTGGATTTTAGATGCCGAGAACTGAGAACACTAACTGCAGCTACAAGGAGCCCTAAATGTCTACAGCTCACTTTCATTTCTCTTAGTAAAGAAACAAAGTATTGTATTTCATTTGGATTTTTGCTTGAACTTAATTAAGGTAGGGATAACATTTCACTGCTTTGAATGGTTATTTACACAGTACAGAAATGACTGATTAACTTTCTCTTTAAAGAACTGTAATTTAATATTGATTTGGCAGTTTTATGGGTGTGGTTCCTTCCTCTTACACTTAAACGTCAGTTATAGCCGTACTTTTGGTCAGGGGCGGGTCCCAGGTGTGGGCACGTCTGCCCTTAGAAATCCCAGCGGTCCCCTGGTCTCGCCTCATAAACCTCCCTTCAACAACTTTAGCTATTAAACACAAAGCAGGGAAGGAAATTGCGCAGCCGTAAGTCACGGGTAGAAAGCTGTTAGCTTTTTACAAACGGGAACAGAAAAGAGCTACGTAATAGTTACACTTTAATAGTCAGGTCTGTCTTAAGTGATGTTGTTGCTTGAACTTTTTTGCTCTCCTCCATAAGGTTGAGCAACAATAGTGGTACTGCCTGCGTAGACACAACCACAAACAGGAAGATGTAGTGAAGAAAACAACTGACCAGAATGATGGAGATGTCAAACACAGCATGTTAACCTTCCTTTGGTCACTGGTCACGATTTCACCACTTTGGTGCTTCGCTGTGCATCAGACAGGCCTGGTGTCATCAACTCTTCAGGACTGTCAGTAAACATGGGCAGTAGGTGTTTCATTATGCTAAACTGTGATCGGTTCGTTGGTCATCGTTTTAACATTGTTCCATCTCTGTTATTAAACGTGTGTTCAGGAGGGCTGTTAATGGTCACCATCAATGTTTGATTTAAACGTTAGATGCTAAATAAAGCACAATTAACCTCTTCATACCTGTCTGTGTTGTGAGATACTGTACATACACAGGCTGCCAGGCCAGTTGTGACAGGAGAGCTTGGTGTGCAGTTCCTAAGCAGAGCACAAGAGGGCGGCAGACACAAAAGACCTGCAGCTGTCTTGCCTGCTCCATGTGTGGTTCAAAGGACCTACAAGGTAGCAGTCAGGTTAATGTCACTTGAAGCATAACAAAAATGCAGATATGTGATAAATGGCTGCACAAGAGGGGATTCACACTGGACTGTCTAGTTTCTGCCCAGGGAGAAGCTAGATTCTCGAGACATGAGAAATCTTGATGCAAAATGTGTTTTCATACACAAGCTATGTATTTTTCTACATATTCCCCTTTTTGTTCTGTTGAATCAATTTTATGAGCCTAAATATGTAAAATGAATGTCAAACTGAATTAATGAAGAGTCCCAGAAGGACAGAAAAAACACAGGACACCACGTAGAAAACGGCTGCCTTTATTCTCAGCGATGGCTCAGGGGGAGCGCATAGTAACACAGAAAGACTCTAACCGAACACTGAAGGAAATGACAACAGCTGCACTGACAAGGTGAGGACATCGTGACCATCACAAACACCATGGCACTTTATATACACCCCTCTGCTTGTCTGTACAGCCAGGAAGTGAAGAAATAACAGTCACCAATATCAGTCTTCCTACAAGACGTTTTTTTTTTGTTTGTTTTTTTTTTTTGTTTTTTTTTTTAGCATAATATATGACAAGCTTAACAAAACCCTTATTGGTCCAAAAGGACCTCCAGTAATGCCACAGGTATAGTAAGTGCTTCCTATAGATAGTGGCGGATGTATTGCAGAGCAAACAGTCTCAATTCAAAGTCCCTTCAGCTTTCCAGTCCCAAAAGATCTAAATGTGGGCGCTTACTTCTGTCAGACAATTCAAACCTGTAGTGATTTGTCATTTAACAAATCATCTCTGACTGGTATGCCTGGAGGTTTCCAAGAAGGATGAATTGAGCACTGAATTCTTGTAAGTTTTTGAATTTGGTTTTCCAGCGTGTGGGGAAAAAGGCCCACTTTGTGCATACGGCTGAGTGTGGCACAAATTACCGCACATTCCAATACGAGAGCAGGAGGAATAACAAAGGGATTCAACGCACAAGGATCTGATGAAGTCCTCATATCCTGTTGAAAGGAAGCACAAAAAGTGGAGCTGAACCATCCCTTCAGTGTGAGAGACTCATCCTGAAACAGCAGCAGTTTCCTCAACAAAGACAGAGGACCTCCAGAGGAACTGTTTTTGTCATGTTTCTGACGTTTAAAGGAGCATCAATACAGGGCTGTTTTGTTTGAAGTTTCTGTGTTACGGTTAAAAAAGAGTATTTTGGACACGTGTTCCGTAAACCGGCGAAACTGCTTTATAAATACGGTCGATACTTGGCTGTGCCTTGTGCGGTACCTTGACACGAGTGATCAAGACTTTTCTGTCACTGTGTGTTTTGTGACCACTCCTACTCCTGTCTCCCAGCAACACTTTCCCTGCAGGCTATGGCTGTGCACCTCACCATTTCCCTGTAGTGGGGGGTTGCAACCAGACCTGTTGCTTTGCCCCCCTCCCACACAACCCCCAAGTAAGCAAGTTGTGCCTCTGGCTCAACACTGTTCTCTATGGCTTCAGTTTCTCCATTTCAATCTCTCTGCCACAAACTGACTGCAGTGGCAAGACGTCCTGAGTTTTCCTTCTCCACATACTTTTATGTGTGTGTATAAATAGAATACTGTATATTTTTACTGTTGTATAAAGCAAACCCTCACGTCTCCCTCATTGTCATAAAATGTACTGCTTATGCGGAGCGATGGGATCCGAGCTGTTGGCTCCGTACACAGACAGGTACAGAGTACGAGAGAGAGTCAAAGATGTAAAAAACGTAAAGGGGTCCAACACAGGCACAGAGAGAAATGACAACACTTCCCTTCAGAAAAAGAGCTTGCTTTCTAATAAAAATATTTACATTCTCTGTGTTGGGCTGGCATAAACACTCCCCCCGTTTCCATGGTGGTACAACCCACAGAGCCCGCCTTCCCACCAAGAGCAAGACTCGCCACCTCCACTTTGGCAGGCAGCCAACCGTGGGCTGCGTCCCCAGAGGGTGGGCTCGAATTTGAGGGATTGGGGGGGGGGGGCTCACGGACTACAGCAGGAAGTCCACAAACACAGCACGGCAGTGAGACTCATTTTGGCAGTGGCCTACAGAGGGTGGTCTTTTAACTGACTTCGCTATACTGATGCCAACTTGCCTTTTGCCTGTGTTGGGAACACCACAATATACACACCAATATATCAATTTAATATATATTTTTTTGCATGCACATGCAATATTAAAAATACAGTTACATCATAGGATTACGTGGAAAAAAGTGTAAAAATCCAGTGCGACACAATTGTTGAGTTCTTGAGGTTTCCGTGGTCATCAAGAACAGCAGTGAGATCATGCATTGTTGTGACCACTGGTGAGACACTTTCCCCTTTTAGCACTTCAATTTTGTGAAGGTTCTCAAGTTTCAAATGTGATCTCTCCTACTTGTTTAGTGGAAGTTAATGGAAGCAGCTCTTTCCCTGATGCTTCTCCTCAGGTGGTCATGATGAGAACCACCCAAGGCAGCGAGGGGCTCTGTCTGTGCACAAGACCCAAAAGAACTTAGTGTCTTGACTCCAGTAGCAGAGAAGAACTAGGGCTGAGTGTGTCTTATGTCTCAGAGTCAGGTCAGAATGGATGATCTCACTGGTGTAAGTAACCCTTGTCGTCTGAAGTTGACACTTCTACACCCAAACGTGGACTCTGGGAACGTCCTTCTCAGCCAGGGATCAAACTGACCGTTGGTCTCGATTAAGGCCCCACTTTTGCAAAGCCACAGAAATAACATTGAGAAAAGAAATAATTCTGATGAGTCTATAAAAACCAAACGGTGGGAAAACAGTGGGGAAAACACCCCCAAGCATTCAGATGCACGCAACCGAGTGCAGGAAAAAGGTCAACTTGTTCCGCTTGTGATACAGGAGTGAGATGACCCCCGAACTTTGACAGCCCTGTTGCAGTGAAGGAAGAGCTCACGATGCACGCAGCAGGCACATTCTATGGGCTCTGACCCAGTGTCCATCAGCAAACACAGGCTCCAGCATTACCCCCATACATTCTCGAAAAGCATGGCGAGGCCCTCGCCCTGAGCGCACACACCTGCAGGCCCTCACACCAAGTGAGTGTAGCCTAAAGCACTTGCCCTGTCAATCATTCATCTCCACATAAACACTCCCATAGGAGGAGATCTTGTATTCCATTGTGAACCACCAATGCAGCCTCTTACTGGACTCCTTGGAGGCACTTGAGGATTATTTTTTTCTCTTTCATTAAATTGTATTTATTCTACAAAAGCAATTATTTTGAAGACGGTTCGAAACACCCAAATGCGAGTCGCCGCATATGCTATTCGACAACGTTGCTACTCTGTGCTTAACACCATGTTTCCTCTCTTGATGCACAACACGATGCTGCAGCAGCTCTCCGTGGTTCAATCACACAGGAGGCATCTACCATCTCCCCTCTACTCCTGTGCCCATATTTCCCTCCTCTCTCCACCTGTGATCATCTTCATGCTCTGCTCGTTTAATCTGAAAAGGACTTTAATTGTTACAACCAGCACAGCACTTGTTTGGTGTCTGAAAAGAAAGGAAAACTGACACGCAACCATTGTTCCCACTGGGAAATACGTGACTCGTATGCGGAATAAACGTCGGGGTGCATCTAGATCACTTAGTTTAACCAAACGGTCCAATGACGTTCAATTTGTGTACGACAAGAATCCAGCTAACCTGCGCGTTATTACAGCCTTTTGTTTGCCCAGCAGCAAAGCTGGTGAAATCATGTGATCCAACCAGATGGCACCATATTAACAATGTGCACCAGAGGGAGGGAAGCGGCAGAGCTGCTCTTGCAGCAACTGTAAGAGGCCCCCTTTCCTTTTTCCAGACCTTTCCCAGACTCCACAGCTAATAACTGCACAGCTAATCCCCATAAAATAACAATTAAACAGGTAGACTACTGTTGTTTGCAGAGACAAAGAAATATCTTTATTGTACACTTCAAAGCTAGCTTAATCAAGACTGCTGAAAGACTAAACTCAAAGTCAAAATCTTTAAAGTTTAAGGCAACAGGACCATTGCTCGAGACCGCAGTTCTTCAACAACCCTCAAAGACGTGATGAACACACCCCATTGAGTGTAATTGGATGTTGCGCTGGAAGGGTGGATTTATGGCAAACAGAAAATTACTAGCGAGCAGATGGGACTAAAGAAAAGGGACCGCGATCGATCACTGGTTTTGTTTCACATTCACTGGGGGCCTGTTTTAGGTCATTTCTTACAAAAATGTCAAAAATGCAAGAGTCATTGTTCATAGGTTGAAGTAAAATAAACGCCAGGCCGTCATTATATGTGGGTTCCCCCGTGGCCCCTGGCAATAGATGAGAAGCACAGAGAACGTGGTAGTGTCGCCTCTTGAGGACGCGGAAGTGGGGGCGACACGCATGAGGGAAAAGGAGAGAGAACTTCATTTACATTTCAACATAAATGGCCAGGAGGTGAATGCACCAGTATCACACTAAATACGTCCTTATCTTAGCTCCGATAAATATGCTCATCAGAAGCAGTTACACAAATTAGACTCACCATTTGAATTCTTCTGTAACTCCTATGAAAGACATCAGACCAACAGGATTTAAACTAAAAATTCCTGCACATGTCCCTAAGATTAACCTGGAATGATTAGGTTGTTAATAAATGCAACTGCATCTTCCATGCTACTACCAAACTTTGCCACACACTATTTGACCTGCAAAAGGCGAGATATTTATGTGTACGTCTTGTTGAGATTTTACATCTGCACCTTGCGGTCCCCTGTAGTGCTAAAACACCGTTTGTTGTTATCAAAATAAATGCAAAACCTTCTCAAGGTCAAAGAGCATGCAGCCAGCCCTCCGTAGGTATACAGTATTCCCAGATGAGTTCGACCTCACAGAAAAGGCATCCCTTATCCCTTCTAAACTGAAAACATGACTTAGGTGCTCTTCCTCTAACCTAGCTGGAAGGCAGGGCAAACAAGAAACAAGTGTGTTCTAGCAAGTTCTCACAGCCTGCATCCAATGGGCAGCCTACCAGCTGATTTAAAGATGTCCTTCCACCATCATGGGAAGGTGGTTTCCACAATCTCAGTCAGTGGGGCATTGCAGCAAAGCCCCATACTGAAGAGAATGAAGCTGGGATCAGTGCAGTTTCACTCTATCGAGGGAAGAAGCCATTGGAATGCTTTAAAACCTTTAAATAAAAATGTTACAAAAAACAAAAATTGAACAGTCATAACTATGCAGGATTATATAGAACCCATTTCTCTTAAGAAAAACACTAAACTTTAATTAAAATGAGGATTTGCTGTGAAAACGTTTTCAGAAATCAAAAGGTGCAGTCTCACCCATTGCCAATTTGAAAGATAAGGACGGATGAAACAAACAATGTAACGCAGTCACGTTATAAACATAGTGCTAAAATGAAGAAACCTGATGAGTTTTAATGTCATGAAGCAGATGTAGGTACAAGTGTGCAGTGTGTGTGGTAGTAAAGGTGTTGTGATCTCTATGTGTTTTTAAATGGTCTCCCCAACCTTTGTGCTGCTCAAAGACAGTGATTTTGCACCACGAAAACATCCAGCAGTAACTAGTACAAGACTAAATACTGGTCTCCTGGTTTCCCTCATGTGTCTTTTGTGTATTAAAGAGAAACAGTCAGACTGGTCACTGGACCTGGGAAGGTGAGCAGGTTAAAGTAAGGACTCCCACTCATGAGGTTGGTCCCTTAAACCAAAATATAGAGCCGAAGAAACCAGATCACAACATCATTTGTGCACTGAGGACACTGTACTGCCATGGAGAGACAAAGTGCAGCTGTTAACCTTTTCACTCCTGAATGGCATGGGCCAGACAGATTAAGTGCTTGAGGCTCTTTCTGAAGTTTACTCTCCCACTGAGAGAGACTGTGTTCTGCCATTAAATAACAGATTTTACAGTCTTTTGCTGGCTATTTAAAATTCTGATTGTGTTACTTGTACTCAAACAAGGGTCAGACTGCGTTGGGTTTCTCAGTCGTGGACAAGCAAAAGCTTTCACAGTCTTTGTGAAGTTAAACCAATAAACATTTGTTGTACGTGTTCGAGTGTTCACGCACAGTCAGTTACTGCTTCATCTCAGACTTGTTCCATTTTTTTTGGGAACTGGCAGGTCATATTATGGAAACAGCTTACACAACAAACACAATCTACTGTTTTCATGTCCAACCTTATCTTCTGCTGTATCTTGCGTTTCAGGTACTGACTGGTTACGGATGCAGATGTGTTTGAATCAGTACAAAGAAGTGATGCTTAAGGTTAAAAACACATTAGATGCTGGTCAGTGTTCCTCTAAGAGAAGACTGAAGAAAAAGTTGTGTAAGGTAGGGAAGATGTTGAGAAGGTTTATCCGCATAGAGCTGATTTGGCCCTTTGTTGTGGTCAGTCTTGTAACAAAACAAAACTTTACAGCCTATCACAGAAATAATGCATATAATAAAAAAAACACTTTTTGGTAAAAAGTGAACACAAGCAAACTGAAATCCATCTGGTATAAACATAGCTGCTGGTTTTGTTTCCCTCAAGCATATCCCTGAAAAAAAGTATTAGTAAACATACATATATAAACAATGTAAAAACAGTTCTCTGTGAAATTTCTTAATGCAAATGTGACAAAAAAGGAGATGTTTGCTGGTCATACAGTATATTTTTTGCTTTTCTTCCAGTTTTTTTTTTTTTGCATTAATTGGTTTTGTATTGTTTGGCATCCCCCCACTTGTGTCCTGGTGCACAGAGGTTCCACAAGGGTTTGTTTCAGTGGGACTGGGAGTCAGGGGCAAGGGACTGCCCTAGTCTGAGGTTCAGTGGATAGTTAAGGAGCAGCACCATCCAGGAACAGAGTACATAACTTTATCCAGAACTCATTGACTTTCATAATGTAGAAATGGTTTTTTTGTTTTGTTTTTTTTTTACAAAAATGATGCACAATGGCTGTTCCCTTCCTGCCTGAAAAAGGTAGTTTTTGCCAAATTTTGAAAAAAAATTAAGAAAAAAACATAAAAAAGTGATATTTGGCCATTCCATATTAAGTTCATACTTGGGGCCAGTGTCCATACGCCAGAGATGACCCTTGGAAGGTACAACTCTGGAGCAAAAATGAGGGGGCAGCATGATGTCTAGAAGGTCACCTCAGACACCAACTCGATCAGTCCACAAACCTCTGGCAGGCCTTTTTCCAGCGGCAGGCTGTACACCACATGTCCCGGTTCTCCATGCCATATACCTTGCGACACTTCTTCCCTTCACCACGTGACTTCCTATGAAGGAGAGGCCCCAAGGGGTGAGTGGCTGGTCAAACTGTGAGTTTATTTACACTAAGGGCTTTTTGTACTTAAAATCTGAACAGAAGCAACTAGTGGGACTGCAGATACATGTGTACACTGATACTTTGTTGACAAGAGACTAATGGGGCAGAAAGAGGCAAATTAGTGGGTTTCTGATAAAATCTCTTTTGTATACCCAGCATGTATGAACAATATACTTTGTACCACATTTAAAACAAATCACAAGGTTGCTGTGCGAGTGCCATCTTGGACTGAAGTTGGACTCAACTTCTATATATGCAAATATGATACTCCTAATCGACATTTTCTTTTGTCAATAATATAAAACCACAATTGGTTATTTAGATGAAGCAGTAACAACATATAGGTCTGATAATTCCTGAGAAGAAAACTTTGAATATTCTTAGAAGATATGGTAAGCCAAACAGTGTGACACAGAATGTCCAGTACTAAATTAATGTCTTTCCCATACATCAGCCTTGATAAAGCAACATCTATACATACATCATGACATTCCTTCAAATTCATCATTTGTTACCTAAGGGAGGTGGTGGCCCTAGGCGGGGATGAGAGCACAGCGATGGTGTGAGCTCGCTGCTCCATGAAGCCCTGATTCTGACTGTGGGTAGGAGAGACCTGTTGGGAGACATAGTGACACATGGGCTGATGTCAGCTGGAGCCCTGACCATCTTCAGCTCTCAGACAGATGCAGGCATTCGTCTTCTACATCACATTCCTATAAACTCTATTTACAGATGTCTGTGGGACATTGGGGCCGGTTATGTGCAGGGTGTGCAAACTCACAGAGGTGCCAGTGAAGGTGACTGGTGGTGACTGCCAGGAGATACTGAAGCTGCTGCTGCCATTGGGGGTGAAGCTGGTGGAACTGGGGATGGTCACAGGTGTGGTGGCCTGTGGAAGGTGAGGAAGAAAATGAGGAACACCATTACACAAGAGAATATTAAAATACAACTTCTTGTCTTTATTTATTTTCTTGTTTTTTCTGCCATGGTACTCAATCAAAAATAACAGTTTAGACCTAACATCCTCCTGTAACTGAGGAGAAAGACAAGCAGACATTACCTGGTAGGCATGGTCAGCATGTACAAGGTAGAGTGTGCTGGGGGCAGAGCGGCTCAGGGGTGTGCCATTACTGTCACTCTTGGTCCTGCTGCTCTCTGGATTTGCCAGGGGGGCAGGTGAGGCCAAGACAGAGGGTGACACAGGGGACAGGCTGCTCAGGCCCTCTGCCACAGAATCTGTGTTTAGCTTGATCTCCGTGTAGTAGAAGTCCTCTTCTCCATCACTGCACTCAGAGTCGCAGTTACGCCTACAGATGTCCCATTGGTAGGTAGATACAGGGAGCAGGCAGAGCAGAGAAGAGTAACATCAGTGACATGAGGACAGTGTCTGTCCTTGCCCCACCCACTAGGGTGTTGCACAATATAAAAGAACCTGGCTCATTCTATGTGATGGAGCAGTAAACAGATGATGCCCTCACAATAGGTCATCATTGAACAGGGACACAAAGATGCTGGTATGTAGTCAGCGTCACCCTGACAGGATTATGTGTGTTATGTACTGCGGTGTTATCCCTTACCCCAGGTGCGTGGTGCGGATGTGCCTCTGGATCCCAGCTGCAGTGCCCAGCACCTTCCCACAGTTCTTCCACAGACACTTGAACATCACCTTCATGGAGTTCTGCCACACCCAGGGGGCAAATAGAGACGACACCATCCGTCACGAGCGCCCTGCTGCACGCCAGCAGGTGACACACAGGGATATTAATGGCTCCTCCTGCCTTAATTGGCTTGTCCAGATATAATAACGGCACGTTGCAGACGTTGGCCATGTTTTGCACAGTCAGTCAGGAGCTAATTAATCCTCCAACTGTGACCATGTAATGGGATGCCAGGATACCATTGTCCAAAAGGCCCTGTGCACGTGTGCCTTTAGTGTGTGCCAGCCATTCTTTTGCAGCTTATTCAATATTTCATTAATTCCACTCTCACAAGGAGGTCATTACAGTGCCTCATCACACAAAGCAGCCCTCCCCCAGTTAGACATCTTCTGTCCCACGATGATAAAAGCACATCCCTTTACTGAGCTACACAGCAGGAGGCAAGCGAACACACCAAAAGTGAACTGCCAGAACAAGCAGAATACCACGTAAAACCAAAATCACACATGCGATTCCACAATTCTGGCCTCATATCTGGGCTTTACTTCTTATTAAGCATTAACAAAAAATTACTCCTTAGTAACCCAGTGACCCTGTATAGTAGAGAATTTTAGACAGCTTGGATTTCAATTTCAAATCTAATCCTTAAAGGGAGTCCTGATGGTGCTACCAGCACAGAGAGAAAACCAAATACCTTGCCAGCTTCAGGACCAGCAAGAAGACACCCAGACACCATGATTTACTCAGGACCAAAACAGTGCTGTTACTTATTTGATGAGCAACCATCTAGCTCATATCAACTTGTATGTGAAAACCAAGGATAATAGTTTTGAGCGAGAGCATCAGGCAAAAAAGTGAGAAATACACTTCAATTATTTGCTGATAAAATGGAAAGAGACATAAAATATTTCTCCACGTCGGTTTAGGAAGTGGGAGATAACCAAGATGAACCAAAAGGGACATTAAAAAAATGAATCAATATAGACGTATAAGGAGATCACATTTGTTCAGTGGGACATCAAACACATGAACTCTGTGTGCTCTCCAATTATTATACTCCAGTGGATAAATAAATTGAGGGATTCTGTAGGAGTACCATTTTAAAGTGTTTCACAGCAGTGTTGCACCCAGGTTTTGAACGCAAAATCCTGACATTACATGTCTCCAATGCATGTCTCACCTTGCGCTTGCGGGGAATGGGCTCATCAAACAGCAGGCTGCTACCATCAGCCTCATCAATACCATCGTCTGTAGGCCCCCCCACACTGGGCATCCGAAAGGGCTTGAAACAGTCGGCAGACAGGGGCGGGGAGGGCGTGGAGGGGTTGGACTGGTCACTTGGGGCACTCCAGCTCCAGTAGCCACTGCTGCTGTGGCTGGAGGGGGTGAAGCCACTATCCTTCCAGGAACCATTTGAATTCTCTAATAAAAAACAGATAAAACATGAAGTCAGGAACCTCTCTACAACAAATGCAGTAGAGGCAATGTACAAATAAGCGACAGAATGCTTGAGATGGTCTGTATAGCTATCCAGAAAATACCAGGTTCCTGGCCCACACCAGCCTGGCTCAACCCAAAATCCTACATTTGCTCACCACTGGCTCTGACAGGGGGACTCCGGACCAGGGGGCTGGTTGAGAGGCTGGTCAGCACCATGGCAGCAGTCACCTTGTCCATATCTACCTCCTCCTCAGATTTCCTGTTGAACAACAAGGTAGGGAGGACACCTCGGGTAACCACATTAGTTACTATGTGTGGGGAGACCTAGAAATAAGGATCACTTTGAAACATTGCTATACTAGGTTCTTGCATTATGAATGTCAAATTACAAAGATACATTTTCCTGTTTAATTATTTATTATAATTGTAGGCGTTATAATAGTATGTACAACTATACCTCAGGAATTGAGCTCCTGATTTTGGAATTCCTGATATAACAAGTGTTGCATATTAATATGCTTGGTATCTAAGCCAAGAAGTCCCAGTATAAGGAGTGGTACCTGAGCACAGCAGGAGCACATCACAGAAATATGTGAAATATTGCATGAGAATGAGTGCAAAGGTAGGTGGCAACACTGCAACCAGCATCTGCATTCTCAGGCTTTGCCTCATGAAGCTCATGTTTAAATGCAGTTTGAGCTTTTGTGATTTTGTTCACTGTTTAGCCTCCAAGTACCTCAGTAACAGTTCAATACAGTAATAGCCCATTATAGTAGGTAAATTATATATTTTTCTATTTATATTGTATTTCTTTTTTGTTACATGAATTTGACTATTAAATGTTTGTTGCAATTACTATTTCTAATAAGGAGCAAAATGTAATGTACGATACTAAAAATAACTGCATATAAACACATAAACCCATATTAATTATCTCATTAATTGTTAGGTAATTAGGTAATTGGTGTTTAAAGTGTTCTTTATCTATATCTTTATTATACCTATATTTTGCAGACATTAAGTGGTGTTTCTTAGAGGAACCTGAAACAAATCATAATTTTTCCAAATACAAAATAATGGAAATTACTTCCCGATATTCAAACCATTTCTAGGAATCAATCATGCCAGGGTATAGGTGTATTACTTGCCTCCTTTCACAATTTGTTAGCAAAAGAACATTAGACATTAGATGGCAGTAAAGAGCACCCAAACAGAGGCGGTATATGGGACAGAATTAATTCAACTGGATTCCATAGTGTTTACAGCTCATGCCTAATGTTCCTGGGAGTCAGTATTCAACAAAATTGATGCAGACTATTTTATCCCATGAACATGTGGAATCAACATTAAAAGGAAATTTGTAGAAAATATACATTTAAATATTTTAAAATTAATTTAAAAGTTTAAAGTTTTAATTTTAATGCAGTTCCCAGATTAGAAACATATTAAAACACTGGCATATTTTGGCCAATTTTGCAGGACGTACCCAGCAATAAATAAATAAATAAATAAAATTTAAAAAAAAAAAATCAAGGTATCTGTATTATTACGCTTTTATTGATTGTATCAATAACAAAGCAAACTGAAAGTAACGAGATGCTGACAAATGTTGCACGTTGTTTCTAGTCAACAGAGACTGTTATGCCATTAATAGTGTACTCTACCTCTCACCCGGCGTTTCCAATATTTCAAGGACAGGCGAACAATACCTGTGCATAGAGCAAGCAGTTGAAGAAAACGGAATATAAGTCTACCAACAAAATTTTTTAAATTTCTTATAATTTTGTCTAAAATGTTTAGCCTTTGAATGAATCAAAGGACATCTGTATCATATTTTTTATTCATTCAATTAATTTTCATAGAGCCCTTCTCACACAGTCACCCAGAGTGATTATGACAGTGTTCAGAATTACAGATGAGTAAGTTATGAACAGACTTCTGGTCCCAACTATGCTTACCCAATGTACAGATCGCACAGAGAATATAAAGTACTATCAAATGCTGAAATGGAAATGCCATATGATTCCGTACACAACAAGACCCCCTGAGCTCTGTTATATATCAGGACATTTCAGTTGTGAAAAAAGACAAGAGAAAGATAACTCATATAATGTAGAGAATGTTATATTTCCATAACAAAAATCGAGAGAACAAAGGGAATGTACACACCAGGCAGCTCCAGACCATTAGTTTACCACTTGTCAGACCACACCGAAAAATACTTATCAGATCAGAGGGAAGCATCTTTTATTCTCCTTTATTCTCTTAATGGGTACAATGTCAAACAGAGACACTTAAATGGAAGAAAACAGCCACACAGGAAATTAAATTGATGCACATTACAGAGACAGTGCAGCACTGGACTGACTGGCCTCAGAAAGTTAAAGTCACTGAACAATATGACTATTGCACCACGTTTTTTTAAAGTGACCATGAGCTTAGATGACACACCTTCCTCGTCACCATGTTGAGTGCCAAAGCGGTGGTCATATCCTCCTTATGGCATGTTGAACGCACAGCACTGTCAATAAAGTGCAGTTGTATAGTGAAACAAGATGGCATTGCAAGGAACAGCACGGCTAATACAGCGTATGAATACAAAGCATGGTCAACATAAACCAGCTCTCAGCACACTGCATGGTCAACTAACACCATTTCAATGCATGGCATAGGCAATAGAACACTGTCAACACACATCATGGCAAACATAAAATAAAGTTATGCATTGTGGCCAGCACATGCCAGTTTGGTCGCAGACCACACAGCTTAACAGTCAGACACAGAATGTGTACAGTGAAACACATTTCACATGGAAAAAAACAAGGAACTTCTCAATGAACTGTTTTGCAAACTGGTCTTTAAGTTAGAGTAATTAACAGAGGATAAAGAGACCCATATTTTACTGAATGACATATGTGTGATGTTGAAAAGCCAAGGGGGCGGTTAACAGATTGGCGAGTGGAGTTTGATAGATGTGATCCCTGAACATGTGTCTGCCCACCCAGATGATTAATCCTCCACTGACCACCATACTCCTGTCAACCTCAGAACGCCCAACACCAAAAGGTGCTCTTCATTATAGAAAAACCTCAATTTTCATATTTGATTAAGAAAACAATCCAAAAAATACAGGGGAAAGTGTGTGCATTTTGTACATTACTAGGGTGATTTGGACTATGCTTTCACAAAATGTCGCATTAGATGCAAAAATGCACTATCCATTAATTTTCAATAATCCTGTGCAACCAGAATGAACGTGATATGTTGTCAACTGATAAGCAGCATATACTTCTGTCACATGGACATATTTGACTAGAGCCTGGTGAAAATGCCTTAATCTGCTGACCAAACATCTGCACTAACTTCAGTGCTTCATATAATAAGGGTAGCGTGAATGACCTGAGACTTCTTTTGCCTGCCAGGGCAATGAGCCTAGAGTCTAGTGTGATGGAACTGGGGCTAGGTGTATAGCTGTCCTGTCCTGTAAATTGCCCCCCCCCCTTCATTAATTAGGGTCTAAATGCCGGGGCAAATGGGTGGGGTGGTGGTATGCCCAGAGAGAGGCACTCCAAGGACATCTGTTGCATTTTGGGGGACAGCTGTGCCCCTTCTGAAGCTGTCCGGACCCTAGAGACAAATGCCCCGCTGGCAGCTGGTGAAAGACAATACGCCTCCATGGAAGTGCGACACTTGTAGACATCTGCAGCATCTTCACTACCATTCACAGCCCTTATCTTCACTATTCCACCAGCATTGTTCCTCCCTCATCGACATGCATAGCATTTCAACACTCATTTAGCAACTGAGTCTTCACTGTTCCACTGAAATCTCTCAATCCTCTTTGACATGTGTAACGGTTTCAACCTCATCTAAAAGCCTTGTCTTCACTATTTTGCCAGTATCTCCCCACCCTTCAAATTCTTTATGGGTAGACTATAATCCTGTCACTTTTTCAAGAAAATTTCTTCTGTTCACATTGTAATGCCTCCCACCCTGAGCGCATTACTGAGGTTACCACGGTTTCTGATTAGTCACTCTGCAATCCCCATAAATCAGAAATAAGAGGTTTCCACCAATAAACCTCAAGAGAACAACAAACATGAATGCCTTAACATCCTCTGCACATCAAAGCAGAACATTTGTGCCTTTGCAGGGGCTATTGTCTTTTATGAAAAATAGTATTAATGTCACAGTCAACAGACTAGTAAGCCAAGACACCATTTTCTTTTTTTTTGTACACCGTTTGCTGATTAGTATTGCAAACATTAGGGCCTCACGTCTCACAGGAGAGGGAGTGTAAAAAGTCACAAGCTAGACTTATGTAGACTTATGATTAGCCTCAATAGGCCTGGCTCCTGAGTGTCTCTAACTACCATTTCAAAGGTTAAAAAAAGCTTTCCTTGATAATGTATCATTTTCCCTGCTTTGCAGTGTTTAGGCATAAATTTTTTAAAACAGCATTTCAGCAAAATGGAAGGAATAATTTTAAACAGAATTTTCTAAAAAAAAAAAAAAATGCATATCAACAAAATAAAAAGTAATGAAGCATTATGCAACCAAAAAGGGGCTTTTCTAATCACAATAACAGTTGCAGAGCTTTCAGACTTGCAAATACATACATTACAGAAAAAAAGAGGAGTGAGTACAGGCCATGAGTAAGCAGCAGCTTCAGGGTCAGGCTACGCTTGATGCAACATGAAATAGTTTTCTCTTTTGTTGGCAAGGAAACTAACTCCCTGTTAGCTATTGCCCGTTACAACATCAACAACGAGAAGCTGTTGAATGTAACCACCTGGCTCATGTCCCGGACCGCACACAGTGGTATCAAGAAGGGATAAAATGGAACAATATTAAAACTCAATCCGTGTTTATATCATCTGGGAAAGCCTTCATGTGCCTGTTGGGGGACTCAAAGGAATCTCTCCTGTACACAGCAGTGCAAGTCTTCCTCCTCCATCACAAGGGCTGGGAGGGTGCACTCTGCTCTGGGCGGCAACACAAGAGGAGGAACCCCTTGGATGTCAACTTCAGCCGAGTGAACCATCGTTCACTGCACTCACTGGGCCCCAGCATTCATTTCCTCCTGAACAATGGGTGATAAATCAGATGTCTATGGACCGCCACAGAGCCTCCTCTAATGCCTTCATTCCACACTGAACCACATGCATAAAAAATCTACACACTGCACTGAGTAAATGCTAGCTCCATAACAGACATTTACCACAGCCTGCCAGCTTATCCCTCTGCCCCCACTGGAATGGTATGACGCAAAGACCAAAGACTTTGCTTTTTTATTCAATAATACATACAAGTTGGTATTAAACAATGCTCTAAATTAAATAACTAGTACAGTACATATGTAGTTTCAGTGCCTCTGGCTTAAAGTGCACGTGCACATAAACATACAGGCACGTGTGCTTGCTCTTTGTTCCTGGTACTACACAGTCTTCCTTACTATCTCCATGTGACTCAATGCAGGCTGGAATAGACAGCTCTTTGGCACATGTTGCTGTAGAGGCTGTGCACAGGACAGCTGGGAAACATGTGTGTCTCTATGTTTGCACTGAAAGGTTACTGTTAGTTGGTGATGAGGGCCACAGTGTGGTCCGGCACCGGCAGACCTCCAGCCAGAGAAAAACCTGAGACCCCTACTCTGGCTGGAAGCCAGCAACCAGGCTACAGCCTGACAATCCAATGGCTTCTGAGCTCCACAGACTTGTTTGCTTTCTAATCTGCCTGCAGACAAAATACAGCCCAGTGCTGAGCTGCGACTGTCTGCTGGGCCTGTCTATTTATAGAGCACAGAGTGTCATGCCTGCATCCCCACTCTGCACTTGCTCTCACTCCCTTGCTCCCTCTTTAAATGGGAAGCTGCTGTTCAGATGCTCTCACCTGGGGATTTTCAAAGATCCACTTCTGTTCACAGCCACAATGTACACATGAATGTTGTTTTTTTGTTTCTTTTGACAAGGGAGCTTCCAGAGTTTACTGTACACCTGGCATGTCCTTTTAAATGTGGCCAACATTTGGCTCCATAAGTTAGGTTGTTGTTTGTGTGATCTTCAGCCCAGATTGCAAGAACAAAGACAGACAGACTGAATACATTCAGTCACCTAAAGAAGAGCAGAGTTTAATGTGGACCCTACTGTATTACAGTAATACCATGTTCTCATTGCAACCAGCACTAAAACCAGCACCAGCTTCACATGCCTCTTTTCCTGCTGGCAATCACAAGGAGGCAGAAGAGGAACGTGGATCATGAAGGGACACCTGAGGAGCTGCGCTAATCCTGCAAAGCCCCAGCTGTGGTCCACCAGTGCGGGGCCCACAAAAACTCCTTTGAAGAATTGCAGTACAGATCTTCCACAGCCTAATGAATGCAGGACAATAGGTGCATTTCTGCTGCAAGCCGTTTATGTGAAAGAAACAGGCAGGAGCTGATCAACTCATTATTACTCGTCACAGCAGCTGGTGATATCATCACAGTTGTGTCCCGCAATGCACCCTACAGCGCACAAAACTGACAGGATCAGATGTTTGACACATCTGACATCAAGTTTCCCTGCATTCAACATGTTATCATTAACAAAAACTGTTGCTGTGCACTTAATGTTGTACTGCTGGCAGGGAGCGGAAAAACTCATATACCAAATGCATTTATTTGAACTGTGATTGTCTTAGAAATGCACATTTTTGTGTGTGAATGTGTATCTGTGTGCCGGAGCAAATATCCCAATAAGGTTAATAAGTCCTGCAAATGGATGCACATTTGTGGCATCTCACAGGCTCTTATCTCTGACTCTTCATACCTGTCTTGCTCCAAGCTTGTCCAACAATCAGAGATTCTACTCTATCATGCTGGTCCCTGTCCCGAGCATGCACCCATCTTGTTGTCACTAGCTTCTGTGCACACGCACAGCTTCCATCATTTGAGTTCCTGACCCCTAAGCACGACCCCATCAGTGGAGAGTGGAACGATGCTTTCCCAATTACAGCTCACGAGTGAGCCAGCGGTCCCATAAAAAAGGCAGAATCTGTCGCTTCCCCACAGGGCCATGGCTGCGATTGAGCTGCCTGTGTAAATCATCCAGGGCACTCTCCACGCTGCCTATGGCTAAAGGGCTAGGCTTCTGTCATTAAAGTATACTCACTTTCAGGCAATAGATATTGTCTATATAGCTTTTTCACAGAGCCCTGCAGTGGAGGGGGGGTGAGTTTTTAATGGCTGGACATTCATGTGGGGGGCCATTAGCAGGCCTTTGGGTGCATTAAAGAGAGCAGGGGGTGTGGCAGGGGCACCCAGAAGACACTACTGGGGTTATGGCATCCCTCCCTGCAAAACCATTGCTTTCTGCCAAAGGACATGATTTCCAATTATTCATCACCAGGATCGGCAAAGAAGCTTTTATGTCCCCACAAGCCTCCTTACAGATGTGCTGTCTGAAACAATGGGTCACAGTGCTCCTAAGTAACCCAATGCATTCCTGTTTTTCCTGGTTTATTTTACATTTACATTTATGTGATGCGTTTCTCCAGTGGAACTCATGCTCATGGTAAGCTGTTTACAAAGATTTACACTTTTATACAGCTAGGTAATTTTTTACTAGAACAGTTTAGGGCAATTACCTTTTTCAAAGGTACTACAGCAGGAAGGGGGATTTGAATCTGGGTTCTTGGAGTCCAAAGGCTGCAGCTCTCAACACTGCACCACCTGCTGCCCCCAATTCTCATCTTTTGTGGGCATGGCTCAATTAGATAGCAAGCCACAAAGTGTCACTCCTGAGATTTTAGCTGAAAGATTTCACCCTGCCCTTTCCTCAAGACTCTGCTCCTGACAACCATTGCCTATTGGGAAGTATGTTGGAAATATTGTACAATACTACTTTTTGCACAGTTATAACAACTCTGTCAAAATGTGCAATCCTAAAAGAGCACAGCTTTCAAGCTGAAAATCTGGCACAGTTTATGGAAACACAACATCCCCCCCTTGAGTTTCTGTTCTGATTCTTCTGTTTTGCTACAGTTCATGATAACACTGTGTCTGATTTAGCATGCAGCACCAGTGTTTCTCCTATGCCATCTGAGAAACCATTGTAGCAAGATAAAAAATGTTATACACCTCAGAGAAAAATTCCCCAGAACAATTGTGTCATGGAACCCATGTGAAATAAATGTGCTTTAAAATCAGTTACAACTAGGAGCAGTGTGTGTGCATTACTGACCGGGCTTCGGTGAACACTACGTTCGTGTGTGTGAGGTGAGCATACTGTACTGCAGCCAGTGCAGCAGCTGAACAACAGCTCACTTATGGAGTGAGGAACGGAAACCAAGAGACAAAGGGAGGGGGGAGTAACAGTGCTTGTCCACGTATTGCTGAGGGAGGGGGAGGGGGGCTCATTGTTCACACGAACCACTGAAGGTGCAGCACTGTGTTTACGGACATCCAGTAGTGGCCACTCCCATCGAGGGCTAATGGGTGGAGTCCTGCCACAATGTGTTATGGCACTGTTGTTAACAATTGATGTGGCAAAACGACAACAATGCCTGTGTATTTATGTGTCTACATGCCTGCGCATGGCTCTATGTGTGTTTCTAATGTGTGTTTGTATAAATACAGGGGGATAACATGTTGGAGCAATTATTGCTGTCTGTGTGTATCTATGTACAATGAACTATGTGCTTTGTGTGTGTCTGCATGGAAGGGGTGGAGTTTTTTTACCCTTTGATGATGAGTGCAGCACAGTCACAGCTGTTGGGGGGGGTGGATAGAAAAGGCAGAACAGAAGAAAGATAGAAAAATTGAGGAAGGGAGAGAGAGTGAGAACAAGAAAGAGAGCTGCAGACACATGCTCCCACTGCAGAGGAACAGTGTGACGTAATGCCTGTGCCATCTCTTTCTCCTCTGCACTTCATCTGGTTATAACAGTCCATTCAACAGGCCTGGGACCTAGCCAAAAAGGACCCACTTTGGGAAGACTGTCAGATGGAAGCAACATGATACTTTTTTACAACAGAACCTCAAAGAAAGTCCAAGGAATGCAAGTGTGCACAGCAATGTTAAGTGGGGCCACATGACGAAGGGCATCTTGGCACAGACACAACCTGGTCATCAGGCATTAAAATACATGATAAGGCTCCTTTGCGCCCTCTATGGGAAGCAAACGGTGACCGCGCAATTCCACTGGATATATGTATATATGACAAACCAGACGGATACAATGAAATCAGCTCCCGATAAACCAGTGCACAATATCAAAGTGATAAAAATAATTCTGGGACTGAGGCAACTCCAGCCGAGATTCTTATGGCAGCTTCAGTAGTATTATTATTCAGGCACTATGAAATAGCCATCATCTTCAAAACCTGCAGAAAATTTGACAGCATCTCCTAATCAGAAAGGAGGCTTCTGGTGGGCCACCTAACTTCTCCAAAAACTATAGTATGATGTCAGTATGCACAGGGGGGGAAAGTCTACAGACAATTTGACTTTGGTTTTGGAACCCAGTTGTTTTCTCCTTTACCTGATTTAGCAGACTTGTTTCTTTTCCATCATTGCCGTCAGGCTTTTGCCCACAGTTGTTTTAAATTGTGTAATGTGGTTATAGCTTATGGTTCTTTTTGCATGTTTGTGCCTATCACATTATTCTTTGTTAACTTATTGGGAAGCATGCTATGCAATAATAAATATAACACAGCTGACTGTGCTACTAACAGTGACAGAAGCAGGTCAATACTGGATTAAGGGCACCAGTGGCAGTGCGGGGATGAGAAATCAACGTGTTTGCCAGGTAACCACTGCATACCAACCACAACCTCAAACAGTTTACCTTAAACCCCAGTGGGGTGTCCTTCTGCAATTTGGCTATTCAAGAGCTCAAACAACAATACATCATGTCCATTATTTCACTGCACTGGCCCTTATGTAAGAACATGTTGGGTTCATCAAAGGCACTCACTAATGGTTTAACAGCAGTCGACATAGCAAACTGAATGACTGATCCTAATCTCAAAGTGCTCCATCAACACAAAAAGGTGGAGTGATTCTAAGCATTGCATAAAACAAAGGCATACCAGTTAGCAGATAAAGGAATTAATGCTAAAATGTACTATACAAAAATTCACGGTACCTCTCCTAGGCAACAATATTAAAACACCTAAGTGTAACATTATTAAAATATCGTTACTTAGTTTCAAATAAATAGAAAGAGAGCTATAGAACACACACCATTTCCCTAGGATAACATTAAAAGCTTATCTAAATTGTTAGGGATTTCCTCGTTGTCTAGTCTGCTAAGATGTTCCACAGGCTGCATGAGACCACTACAAGAGTGGCATCCTTTGTTTTGGTTTTTCATTTACCCACATGCTGGGTTAGGATTCACGATACACTGAAGACAATCAATTGAATGTCAATTTTAGATGTCTGCTGCATTTTCAACAAACAACACCCTCTTGATTTAACAGAAAATTTAACAGAAAAATGTATTTTATTCAGGAAATAAGAAGCTCTATATACTACTAAAGCAGCAACCTCCACTTGATCAGTTTTTTCTACATTCTAAAATTAAACAATATCACTGAGTGATGTCGCAAATGCACCTGCACTCCTTCTGGTTCTTCCCATGTCTACAGCTCTCTCTTCGTAGAGACACACAGAAAAGGGGTATGCCCTTGTTCCTTTCATTCCTCAGCAACCATAAATCACACTGGGTGCCTTTCGTAAAATGTTGTCACCTCAAATCGTCCAGCAGTTTAGTTAAGACGGATGTCAGTACTCACAGTTGGAAAAAAGCTCAAAGATGCTGATCCTAATTATGAGATCACAATTTTCTATGCATTTCGTCACTTTATATGGTCTAGGCTCCACAGCACAGGCAAAGTATATCCAACACCTTGCCATAGGGCTGTTCCACATCCCAGTCTTTTAATAAAGGCTCCTTGCAGTAATGGGCCCACATTTTGCCCTGTAGGGCTCCTTGCTCACTTCTGGCTAAACACAGACAAAATTGATGGGTGAGCCCCAAATTAAATCTGAACCATTATCATATACTCGTGCAGTGGGCTTAATTAGTCCGCCTCTGTTTTAATTAATAAGTGCTCTCAGCTTTGACATGAGTCAATAATTTATATCACCAACTACAGTGTGAAAATTTATAGGTATAATTAGAAACGATGAAAACATGATGAGGTTCATTTTAATTGGGTGCACTTTGACGAGATGACACTATGCCATTCTGCCACAGTTGGCTTCGCTCAGACTTGAACTTCAAATGCATAGTGAAAAACAGATGGATTAAAGACTAAATGCAAACTGATTGAGAACTGACCATACTAACATCCTCTCCACGTGACATTTGTGCTCCAAAATGTAACTGACATCACTGTGGGTCTTTCAGCACTCAGCACCTGTGCACTAACAGCTCAACAATATATTACACCAGCAGTTCCCACTTTCCAGTCTTTTCCCATAGCTGCCCATTACTAACACTGGGAAATGTATGCAAGTTGTATCTGTTTTTTTAAGTATGCTCATAATAAACACCTTGCAGGGACTTATGTTGAAACAGGTACAATCCCGCATCTTGCTTGAGAAAATAATTAACACCCTTCTTTATCACACAAGTAGCAGCAGGACTGGGAAGGCCAGACCAGTGAGTCCCATGACCACTAACTGACCCCCACTAAGAGGTCATATAAACCCCTCAACAGCAGTAAAACCCACAAGAAAATGAGACTGAAACAACTAACACTAACCTAAGTTCTGCTTATTCAATCAATAAGATGAAATTTCTGCCATTTCAAAATGGCTACAAGATGCGCATTAATAAGTCAATACTTTTGCTAAGTCACGGTTCAAGTCATAGTTATAGCTTGCTAAGTCTGGCTTTTTGTGTGGTATTTGGTGAAAAAAATACAAGGATAGAGGCTCTGAGCTCTTTGTGGGATATATCATCTTGACATGTTTATAGTTCTCATTAGTACAAGATCCAAAAAGACTTTTTGGTGCACTGCATGTCCGTAAATATTCCTGTGTATCACTTTACAAATGCTTGGCTCATAATACAAAATGCGGTAAACTATTGCCTTAAGCTTAAAACAGGCAGCTCTGTTTGTAAACTATCCTAAACAGACACAGTTCAAACAACTTTTAAATGTTTAAAGCCAAAATTACACTTTGACATTTGGTTTAGTTTCTACAACTCTTTACACATGATGCCTCAAAATATTAGTAAATGGTCAAAAACTGAACGTGGAACTTCAACAACTTCTCATTTTGACACTTGGAACTGGAATGGTTTCTAGGGAAACCATGAAATACAAGAAAGGGGAAACCATAAAATTTTAGCACAAGAAATGGTTGGATACTTTCATATTTCATTTATCAAGATTAAGGACTGATGTAGACAAAAATTTTAAAATGAACAATACTAAAACAACAACAACAAAAATCTTACAGTTGGTACAAAAAACTAACTGAACTGTCTGGTGCTCCCTAAAGGTCAGGAGATTAGAGGGCACGTGTTCCAAGGGGGCTCCATCAGTCAACTGGCTAAACAGAATATTCAAAGAAACCTTCAATAAGTCTTCCATGAAAAAAAGGATTAAGTAATCAGCTTGCTCCTTGACTGTCTGACGTTTATGCATCTTACTGGCAAAGTTGAGCACACATCTCAAAACACACAAGTCCAACCACAGTTTAAAGAAGACCAGTTACTGCCACCTCCAATCAAACAGTGAACACATGAAACAACCCAATCAACTTCCCCTCCAAAAGATTCGCTGAGAGTTAGCTGGAAGGCATCCAGCACCAGAGGATTGCTTTTCAGATGTTAATCATGTGGTCCCAGGCAGGCAAGTCAGCACCCTCTCTGTAACAAATTGTTTTCACTGGCTAACACTGTGGAGCAATCCATAGCAATCCTTGTGTGGGAGCAGCATAAGTCTGAAAAAGCCCTACATGGAAATTTGGGGAAACGAAAAGCAACATCACCCTTTCAAAAAGCTTGGAGCAGGCTGTGGGAAGGAAAACAAAAAAAAACCCCCACTACAAACACAGGTCACCTCCTGCAGATAATACATGCACATTAAAACACCCATGTGATCAGTCACAGCCAGAGGCTAAACCTGGATGTAGTCATAACCACTGGATCACATTCCCATAAAACAGACTCATGTCATCATGCAGTGACAGCAGCAGATCAATGTATCTAGTTTAGTTAAGAGACCAAATGGGGTGTCTCTGCTCTGCTGTCGCAAGTCACACACGTAGGCTAAATAACATTAAATTATGACGGTGATCGGCACGGACAACAGGCAAGGCAGTAAATTTTTCTGCCAAAGGAGACCCATTCTTTTGTCTCACTGCACCGCATCAAGCAGTCTGATCCACTGTTCTTCAGACATCAGCTTCATCTCCACTGCCTGCAATTACCCTCCACAAGGCTGTTTGTCACATTTTGATGGCTCCATTTCCAAAAGTCTGCACACAAGCTCTTATGATGGTTGGTCATTTTCTACACTACAACAAATAATAACCCTTACAACAATAGAACATTTGGGCAGTTGCTTCAGAAGCACAGAGTTATATGCTCTTCTTCAATTGACACATCTCTACAGTGGGGAATTCAATCTACACCATCGAACACATAACAGGAGTGAAGATTCCATTATTGGTGCCAGTGGGACATTTGAAGAGGCAGCACATGGCAGTAATTAAATAAGTGTCTCTCAAGGCAATGCAGTTGGGAGAGAAACAGGTCAACTACCCCCCACACTCCACCGCAACAAAGACAGATTTCATTTCAGGTCAAACCAATGACCAGCATGTTGTTATGCTCAGCACCTAATTCTGCAAATGGGGCGTCCAAAGTGTGATGCTGGTGGGTGAAGGTTCTACACTGGCAGATCTCCACAGGGCTAACACACAACCGACTAACTGGTACTGGTGATCACGTGAGCAGTCTTTTAATAACCTGCCGAGAAGAATGCCCGAAACCACTTAACGGGGGTTTCAACCGTTTTTTTCCTGTCTCATTAAGACTCCCAGTTGCAGCACACTGACCTTCTTCTGGGCAGGGAAAAATGTTTCTTTATCACGCAAAAAAAGAAAAAACACAGACACCAGCAGCCCTCTTCGTTTCTTGCGTATCGATCTTCTGTTGGTGGCTAGGCCCTGGATACATGTGGTGCTGATGCTAACGAAGACCCCCTACCTGGCATGTGGCACGTCGATGCTAGATGAGACCACCTTGCGCTTCTGCTCCAGCAAGCAGACAGAGCGGCTGTGCTCTTTCTCTGTATCAGGGGTGCGACCTATACGCCTGCAGTCCAGCCCTCGGGGGTCCTCTACCGCCTCAGGCACAGATGGACTCGGGTGGCCCTGCTGAGGTTCTCCAGGCAGGGGCAATGCAGTACAATCCCTTCCATTGAGGGAGTTCTGCTGCAAAGAGGCAAAAAATAATTATAATGACACCATGAAAACTTAAACTGAGCACATACAGTATTAACCCTTTAAACAGCTGCAGTTGCCAGTGAAAAGGGAGGAATTTGGGGCCATAAACTTCCCCCAACCACTTACCCACAAACTCTGATCTGAGACCTACAGTTTTGACCATATCTTCAAAAGAACCTTAGTTTGTACAAATAAACTTTTGACAAATTTAAGAGAAATTTGATGTTTGACAACACAGATTTTGATTGGCATGTTCACTTAAAAGTTCAGTGTTCTGCACTGTACAGAAGCTGGCTTCAGCTAGTACTTAATAGCACTGCCTACATATATTGCTAAAAGCTGACCATTACTTTGCCATACCTTTCTCTGGGTTTTATGGTGTTGTTATCCAGGAGAACCCCAGGTTAGCCAGTGACCCCCAAATGCCCCATGAACATGTGGTATGTGGGGAGTCACGTTTTGGAACAGAATTTTTTTATGACCGGATGCCATTCCTGACATCAAGCATTTACCCAGGCTAGGGACGGCACGCAGGAACCAGTGACTGTCTAGGCCCAGTATGGACAATTTTAAAGTGAACAATTAACCTGAAATGCATTTCGTTGGACTGTAGGAGGAAAGCAGAGCACCCAGAGGAAACTCACACAAACACAGGGAGAGCATGCAAACTTCACACAGACTGATCCACATTCAAACTCTACTATGCTTGCCCCCCAGTTTGATATGCGTGAAGGGGTAAAATTATATGCATTATTTAAATGCAATAATAGAGTAGTGTTTGGGGATAATTTGTCTCAGAAAGTTTTGTGATTGTCCTGGGTTTGGTTTAACAAAGGCTGTTGAAAAGTAACTTAAAGAACTTTTTTTGTAGCTGCCCCTAATGTAATTCTGAACCATATTTGTAAAATCATAACATTTAATTACAGTGGATGATGACTGCATATATAAAGAGTAAAACTTTAGTGTTATCAATAAAGCTTTTTGTGTTCTTTCCTGTTGTTGTAAAAGCACTCAAACCCTAACATTTTAATATCCATATCAATTACTGTCTTAGTCATTTCAGAATGTCAAGTGGACATAACATGTTATGTAGCAAAGCTGTGACAATAAATGTCATTATATTAAAAATATTTTAAATCCTATTAGCCAAGTCCATACATCTGACTCAAAACACAATTACCAGCTACATGTTGGTTACATTACTGCTGCTGATGACATGTTTTACAGAAAACAAAAATACAGTACTAGGTTATACTTCTGTTATTAAATATTCTGCTAGGCTTCTGTATAAAGTCAATGACATACAATTTGGTCATGTTTTTTGCTTGATGTCTTTTAAACATTTCTTAGCCACATTTCATGAGATTAACTTTTAAAAAACTATTAACACAGTTGTTCAGAATTCTGCTGATGTTATGTAGTATTTGTACTTCAGTGAACTGTGGTAGGTCAAAATAATTCACACACTCAGTTCTGTAAGTACACCATACACCTCATCTTAGGGGGAAAAAGCACACATTCTGAGGTATATTGGTAGTGTTGCTATTATATTGCAAGTTCTCTTTCCATCAGACCATGAAGCTTTTGGAGAACCAAACAAGACAAACTCCTCTGGGCCTGTGTTTACAGCAGCTTGGCATAGAGGTTAGTGTAAACATCTCAAACTGTCAAGAACAAAACAGTCATTCTTTTGCTGCACGCAGACAGGCTGGTCAGTAATGGCCATGGCGCCGCTGTTCTCATTTGTGTCCTGGAGTGTGAACAGCAGCTGCGTGGTCCTCCCTCCCATAGCACAGCAATGACTGCTGCAGCCTGGACACCAAACCCACGATTCTCCTCACGCTGCCATCTCCTGGGAAACCCTGGCATCCTGGTAACAGGGCTAGTGCAGTTTGACAGTTATGCTTCTGCTGGCTCTACCTGCATTTTGATATATAATTAACACGGCTGCTCATCAATCTTTCCGTTAATTAAACAGTGGAAATCTGATTACCGGCTGTGCTTTGTCTCAGTCACTTTCCCTAAAAGGACAGGCTGTATACAGACCTATTAGCTAAACACAACACAGAGCCATTTATGTCCTACAGCAACAGTCAACACGGGCTCCACAAGAGCTTTTGAGTTAGAAGACTTGATGGGAGCAGATTGCTTTTAGTAGCAGTTAAAAAGGAAATTAATCTCTGGTCAACATATTCAAGGGTAGGGCATATGTGAAGATCTGTTGACGTCCACCGAGCCTAATTACCATACAGTATATCTGCTTGAATCATCTGTCCATTTTGGAGCCATCTCTTTTCCAAGGGAATGCCTGTATTCTTTCCAGCAATTCCATGTTGCCAAGAAGAGTTGTGGATCACATATGGCCTGCTTAAAAGGCCTAATCACAACTCTTCACAGTGGTATGGCCTGAAAGTCAAGTGTCACCATCGACCCAAAAGCTTAGATTAAGTAGACGGTGGCCTAACCAGCACCACCATAGACAAAGACTCACCCAGGCAAAGCGATGTGAAGCTGCACTTCTGCTGTCTGAGCTTAACTGCTGTGTGTTCTTCAGCAAGAGGTCCTAGACTCCTGCTCAATGAGTCAACAAGTGGCAAAGCTGAAACCTGAATGGGACTCTCCTGCCATTCCGGGACGTCTGCCAGGGCTGCACATTCCCAGAACATGCCCCAAAGACTGTTTTGTTGCTGAAGCTGAGCAGCTGCTCTTGGGCAGCATACCCCGTGCAGTTTAAAAACATTTCACTAGATCATCTGGGGGCCTTTGGGGGCATTCTGGGAGTGGCTGCAGAGTCACAGGGATGACACCCCTCCCCGCACACAATTGACCTTGTTGTTTTCTTCTTTTGTTTAAATTCTTCAGCATCTTCTACACTCTATCATTTGGTTTACACCTTGGAGATCAGAACACAAAGTTAAAGTCTACCTTGTCTTTAATTGACTTAGACAATCTACCCAGAACAAATTCATTTTTAATTTATCCTACGTATTTATGTAGAGAGAAAGAAAGCAAAAAAGTAACGTTAATATTTTCAAGAGCAGACTATACGTCATTTAACATTGTTAACACAATTCAGCACGTCAGCAGAGGACGCGGTCAGTGAAAATCCTCCCCGGGTGTAAACACACTGCACAATGTGTGTGATGCGTGGAGTCACAGTGACACTGGTAAGGAACGTCACACAAAGGGAGCAAACCCACTGAGTGCTCTGGAAACCTGTGTGGGTCAGCTGGTGCACGGATTCATACAAAGAAAATATGAATGCTACCGTGTCAACAGTACCCGCCTAACTGTTGCTATTTTCACATCTGGGACAGCTGTCAATTACTGCATAATACTCATTACCAATATTACATACATGTTGTGTAAATATTTCACTTGTTCCTCCTACTCGGACGTTTTTAAATGTCATAACACATCAACACACGTGACACCGCGGCGTCTTTCGAACTGCACGTTTTAATTATTGTTACAGACTGACCTTCTATAAAAATGTTTTTGCGTAACAATTTCATACGGAGGTTCCCCAGATTATGAACGAGACAGCAATCTGTGGCGGGAAAAGCTCGGATATTATTTTTGTCGTGAACAATGGGCACGAACGGTGCACGGTCACCTCGCCAAGCGAACGGAGACCCTAGAGCACCGATGCGACGCGTGGACAAAACAATGTTTTCGCCGCGCGGGAAAATGGGTGTGCAAAGAAGGCGTGTGCAGGACGGTGTGCCGAGTGTTTGTTTGCCTTTGCACAGCTCCTCACTGGGTCACCCCCCGCGCGACGCCTCGCGGCACGCGGCGAGGAACGTGCTCGATCCTTCACTCTCGCGGAGGAGGCGTTGATGGCGCAAGGCAGCAACAATCGGCATCATGCGCAGCGACGCGCCCGCGCGCGTCACGTAAACAGCACCAAAGCGAGCGAGCGGGCGGCTCACGCACCTTCATGCCGGTCTTGACGGACCCCGGTGGCTTCACTGGCGTCTGCGTGGGGCCCGCGGCGACCTCGTCCTCGCTGTACTCTCGCAGGCTGCCGTCCTGCATGAGCACTGTGTATACGTTGCGGCGCGCTCCGCCCGGCGCCTCCCTGCCCTCCTGCTTGACAGCCTGCACCACCCCGGACAGCACGAGACCGTCCGCTGAGGGGCTGCGCGCGAACACGCGGCTCCCGAGTACGGAGCGCTTCGCGAGACGCCTCGAGTGCATTGCGCTGGGCGCGAGACAGCCAGCTACCCAACCAACTAACCAGTCAACATCGAACGTGAACAGAGCTGTTTAAAGCGCTGTCGACGATATCATCAAACCCAGAGGTCCTCCTGAAAGTGCAGCGGACGGTATATAACGATCTATGCACTGTATATGTATTCTAAAAACATGAAAGCGATGTTAAACAAAAAGGTATTTAGTTGAAGTTCACATTTACACAGTCCCAAAATGGAGAAAAATCAGTCTCCTGGGGTTCAAGAAGTCGCTTGTCGAACCGTCCTCCGCAGCCCGACCGCCCCTCGTGCCACCGGTTACGGGTCTGTCTTCACGCGACCTGTTTGTTTTCCTGTCCTCTCCGTTCTGGCCGGCGGTCTAACACAAAACGCGGCACGGATTTCCTCTCTCGTCAGACGTGAACGGTTATTTCTTCGTTCTGCTCTCCCTCCTTTACTCAGGGCTTCACACCGGACTCTCCGCGCACTGTTGTCGGCTGTACGTCTAGTGAGTCCCGCCGCGGCACAAAACAGCAGAGCGGGTCTTGTTGCGGCGCCACTCCGAATTCCCGGCTCGCGTCTATGTCGCGCGCGGCGCTTCGACAAGCTGCTGTTTCTGCCGGCGGAAAAGCTGACCGTAAGCACGTGCCGTCTCGCGCACGAACGAGCGTTCCGATTGGGCGGCGCTGCACACGCCTCCGACGTCCTGCTCCCGCTTCTCTGACAAGGGGGGTCGGTCTTCCTCGGCGGTACGAGTTGGGAGGGGTGCTCCATTCAAAATATGACGCAATCATAGAGGTGGTGGGGGATGCGACTCGGGGGCAATGTGACACGGGCAGACCGGGCTTTGTGGCGGCACTACCAGCCGTGAGTGACCGACCGGATTTACCTGCAGCTTATTTATACGCCCTTGTATTGATTTGTTCGCAGATCAACTTTGATAAAGAAAATTGCTCCGGGGACCCAGGGTAGCGCAGTAATAAGGTGTTCTAACATTGCAAGTGTTCTTGCTGGAATTTGTCAGAGAAAACAATAGTAAATGATAATTTGTTTAATAAAGCCTGAAGTGTAATCCACTTAAGTGCTGTTCGAGTGACCACAGGTGTGTTTGAGCAGAAACAAAATTGTTCTGTAAAATCACATTATTACCTTAAACATACCTCCATCAATTTGTATGGTGCTTGTTTGTTTCTTTTTGCTGACGATGGGCTAAAGACATTACTGCAGGTTTACTATGTAATCGTCACAGCCATCTTTACACTTGTGTAATAAAAACGGCAATAAATGTTTTAAGAGGGGAATTTATCATCTTAAGCTATTTTTAAAACAGTAACCTATAACCTTAATAAACCTCTATGCTTGGTGGCCAGCGCATGACAGTTTCGTTGTTCACTGTTACAAAGCTGGCACCACATGTACATGTTAAAACCATTTACAACTGACATTTTTTTCTAGAGAGGCAGGTCTTCTACATCGCAGCAGTGCAGGGCCTATCCCAGAAACAATGGGTAGTATGGTATGATACTACCCCCAGATGGGATACCACTCCATTGCAAGGTGGCCGCACACACACACACACACACACACACACACACACACTATATATAACTCATTAATCTGAAACATATGTCTTTCAAATATGGGCGGAAACCAGAGCAAGCCCATGGAAAAACAGGGAGAACACAAAAACTCCACCCACACTGAGCCAGATTCAAACTCACCCCTAACCCATTCAAGCACTGTAAGGCAGCAGCACTACTTGCTGAGCCACCCAGTCTTCTCTGTGTAAAATGAAATTACAGCTCAATAATGCTATTTTAATGCAGAAATATGTGCAAGTCTGAAAGGTTATTACTTAGCAAATATTAATTTGATGGTAATCCTTATGAAACAACGATGGACAAATTTGCAATTTTATCTTTTCCACTGAAAACTTTTATTTACATGCGTTTACTGGATTCCAACAAATGTTCATTGTATACATCATATCCAAGTTAATTCCAGCATTCAGCCTAAAAGACAGTAAAGGCATAAATACTTGCTTTAGAGGCTGGTTTTAAGTGCTTTATTAAAACAGGAAGCTTACTGAACATACCCAAACTTCTCAAAGTTCACCATCAATACCTCTATAATGGTAGGCAGACACAGCTGCTCAGGGTATCAAACACACTTTTGGCACTGATATTCACTACTGACACCATGAAAGTCAATTTACTCCACTTTCCTGAACATTGTTAGGTTTAATATATTGTAATAAATTCCTAGGTTATAATGAAGTCAAAAGATTGAAGCAGAGGGTTTATTATTTTCCTATTAATAAAAAAGCAAACGACTGACTACAAAATGTAAGACCAAATGTGCAAGGTCCTCGTTTTTTTCACTAGTCAATTTTAATGTTATATTTATTCAATCTGTCAGATATAATTTAATAGCAGTAATACAGATATGAGTTGGTGTCAGTACTATTAATCCATGTGTTTGCAAAGTACACATATATTGCGTATGATTTTTAGTTGAGTATAATATATACAATTTATGTTGTATTGTTTAGAAGCATCATATATTAATTTATCCTTGTTAATTGCATTTAACAAGTTGTCTTTTCAATACTCATTTAGTTTTACACCTGTATTCAGATAGCTTTGTGCAGACTGTAAAAAGCATAACAACAGTTCAATAACAACATCAATATTCCTATATGTGAGAAGTACCAGGATATTAAAAATAATGTTTATACTATTACCAGTACCAATGCAATGTACCGCAATTAGATAAAGTACACCTAAACAGGCATTAAAAGAGATTCCCAGATAGAGCAATTTTTTTGTCTTAGTATAACTGAAAAGTACACTTTATGTACCATTATAGCTCTAGCAGTAATACTCACAAGACTAAAAATAAGATCGAAAAAAGCAAAAAAAATTAACACCTTCATCTGGTGTAGTTACCGAAAACAAGTTCAAGAGTTTTTCCCCGTAGTAACATGATACTACCAATAACGTGTTCATTTCCATCAATGTAAATTAACTGGTGTACATTTCAAATGTGCTATTACATTTGTCGTTTAAGCCAGAAAGGCAAGAAACCTATTTGTTAACATGAACCAGAATGTGTTAAATACAATGAGTTCTCTTTGGCAAGAGCAATGCTTTTTGATGTCTATGTGCCAGTGTGGTTTCCCTCTGTGACAAAAGGTATCCCTTTCAATGCAAGTTGTTTACATAAGATGGGTAAGAGAATGAATTTGGCAGGATTTCTGTCTCAGTACCACACTGTCTACTCTTTGTGCTTCAGAATCCTTCACATGACCCTGGTACATGTACCTACAGTGAGCAGACAAAATTGGTAGACACCTGACATTGTCAGAGAATTTTTTATGGCCTCAGAAATAACTGACTGTTAAATAAAATGTATATCCTATAAATTGTGGATTCTAACTTTTTAAAAAATATTTTCCTAAATACAGCATCACTGTGTGTGGTTACACCATTCCTCTTCATTGTGATGGGTTTCAATAAGCACATTAAATCTGCAGCCAGATACTGCGTACCATTGTGTTCATAATATGTTGAGTGTCAGATATCATTCAAGTTTATCTATATTACACTCAGGAACATGAGGTTTCAGTGTCACGGTCAAGACATTCTTCACATGTCCTGAGGACAACCACTTAGTTTCATTATTTCTGCTGTGACTTCATCATATATGTAAATTCCACAGCCAACACCTGGACTTGTCATTATCAAACTGACATGGTGTTAAATTTTTGTGCACCATATAGTGAGGATTCATGTTAAAATCTCCACTGTGCAACTTCAGCTATCTGTATCAAGGAGATGCTGGGAACATAATTTAGCCTGGGCTCCACTGTATGACATGAATGGGATTTTCCCAACAGTGATGATTTTCAGGTAGCTAAAAGCCTGTGGTCAGAATGGGCACGTGCTGCTGTTCTTCAAGCATCTTACACTGATTAGGAATGTTCTGATGAAATTCTTTCTCGTGTTTAGAATCTGTTAATTTAGTATGTGCACAAGTTACGCAAGAAATTACATTTAAAGTGGAAAAATAGGTAAAATGTGCTGTAATATCTACATAAGTACTTACTGTACCTCCAGTATCTTCACATGTACTTATTGTAGTATGCCTTTTCCAAAAACCTCCTGTGCTAGGACCTGGTAATATAACTTTAGTTTGACCTTTTTATGTATACTGTCATTGACTCCTATCATTTTGTCATATGTTGTTCTACATGATTTTCAAGGCTCACTCATAGCCCCCTTTGGACAGATAACTGGAAAAAAGCTACGCTGATATTGACATGTCCTGGCACTGATGGGCACATTTGATAGGTCTGCAGAGGAAGTGCTCTGTGACCAAAGGAAGTAGTACCATCACTAAAGAAAAAATACTCTCTCCCATATGTGCACATACAATAAAGTGAGGAATGATAATACTGTGTATACATGGGTAAAAGTCAGATGGGTTGGGGTAACAACAGACGCCCTCCCAGTGACTGGGGTGCAAATTCTAGGGCAGTCAGAGTCGGGAGATCTCCCTGTTCAACCCCAGGTCTCCCACACTCTCATAATCAGGCTCCCTCTGTGCCAAGGCATCCTCCCCAGGTCCAACGTCCTTATCTCCCAATGTCGCAATCTTAATAGTCTCGTAACCGGGATCCGCAGGGTCAGGGCTGTCTTCCGTGTGCTCCACGAGACCACCTGGCACAGGCTGCCAGTTAATGTCCTTCACTGTGGCATACAGGTCTCCGGAGCCTGACTCAGGCAGACTTTGTGAAATTTCACTCTTTATTTCGCCAATGCTGCTGTAGTCATTCTCTTTCTCCACAACAGAGGAGTACAAGGCAGAGAGCTGAAATCAAGACAGAAAAGCAATTGCTAATTAAATCTGTTCAATTTCAACCCAAAATCCAAAAATCCTATACATCAAAACAAGACTGATGATGATTCAAGGCTTGTTTCTGTCTTCATGAATACACATGAAGAATGGGTTGAAGTGCAACTCAAAGTAATGAGGAGCAGGGGTGTACCTACCCCATGCACCTGTCTTGCAATGTAAGAGTTTCTGCCTTGTGGCTTGATTTAAAGCCTAACATTAGTGGCACTATCTGGAGGTATGTACTTATAGTTACGCCTGGTAGATCTAGCAGCTTAAGAGTTTCTTTCTAATCAACTGGACTTCCCTATCAGGTGGAGTTTTGAGGGAATGCAACCACAGGCCTTTTCACCGTAGCGTAAGAGTTTTGGGGTTAATCTTAATGACATATGTGATGAGAACACTAGGGTTGTCTAATATGCTGCTTGCTATATCACAAAATGTTACTTGTAACTACATTTGTAAACTATTAATATGTAGTAAACCTACCATAAATAGTATAAACTCTAGTTTTATTGCTAAAATAAAGCTTATACATAACAAATTACTTTTAATAATGATAAAATTGTGTGATGCATCATATAATAAAGTAATTTTTCAATTTAGACATTCAAGAGTTCATGTCACTTATAGTGATTTTTACATTTGGTGCGTCCCGTAGTTTCGGGAGGCAGGAGGTAGCATAGTGATTAGCACTGCTGCCATTTTACTTGGAGGCTGCAGGTTTGAATCCAACCTCCAGCTGCAGCACCCCTGAGCAATGTACTTACACCAAAAGTGGTCAAGTAGAAATTAAATCACTAAGTAGTTGTAGACAACTTAACATTCAATGTCGCTTTGGAGAAAAGTGTCAGCGGAACGAATGAATGTAAATGTCTAAAAAAAGTTGGACACCCCTGGTCGTTGAAAGAACCCCAGTCTCTTTCTGGTACTGCAGACTGTAATGCCAAACATTTGGTCGCCCACATATGCTCAAAAGTTGTTTAGTGAGGTTGAAATAGCACATCAGCAAAGCAAAACATGTTCACTTTTGTGACACAATCCAACATCACCTTTTACCTGGAAATATGCTCTATCACAATCTGCTCTGCTCGCCAAACATTTTGCCTTGTAGCTTTTTTGTTACCCGTTCTCAAAGATGCAGTTTGAGATTACCGTTTTTGCAGAGCTGAAGATGTTATTGTGGTTTCGACGAATGCTCTCCGCAGGCTACTCCCCAGCAGTCACGTGAGAGGTGACATAAGTGTGTTCTATGTCAGATTAACTGTTTTTTGTGTATAAAGCGGTGACTATTGTACTTCACTGTGACGACAGCATTAGAAGTTATTGACCATACCTCATAGAATTGTGGCCCAGGTGGAATACGTACCTCGTTCTCTGAAAGCTGTGGGTTCCCTGTGATGGATACAGAAGGTGGCAAATGGTTCACCTGCAGTAAGAGAGAAAGGTGTCTGACTAAGTTTTATAATGTAATAAATACCATTATATAGGATAAGGTAGAATTTTATTAAACTCTACAGGGTTGTTCTAATAGTGTGTCAAAGAAAAAAAATTGCAAAAAATCTTGTAATGTTAGATTAAATTACCGACAGTTAAATTTGACATATTATAAAATTATATGATATGTAAGTGTGTAAGTACAGCACACAAAATACAATAAGTTGTAACGTTAGGTGCATATTCTCTCCTATTGAATGACATGGTTTCTTGTGATACCGATTGGCTTTAGCTCCCTCTTCCTCCTTCTTTATATTTATTATATAAATGAGTATTGGCGAGAATTATCAATAAGTAGACATGGGGCTCTGAGGGCAGCATAGCACACTGGAAAGCGAAAAGATAGAGATGAATCAGGGGTGAAATATTAATAATGTAATACAATCTCATTAACCATTCACCAAACTTGCTTCTCCCACAGTTTGGACCGGTGCTGCAAGTCTGATCAAACAAGCAGAGCCTTGACCTCCGAACTCTGGGAGAAACCTTGCCCAAAGCTTCTGTTCTGCAGCTACAATTCATCTGGAGCTGAATCCTGGTCACAAAGACACTTTCTCACTATTCCACAGCCATTCTTACTCATTAACGGATACTGGTGAAGCGCAGTTTCCTCATCAGACTGGAAAAATTCCAGTGGAAACGGTTGCAGGGGAGTCTCACGTCAAAGCGTCAAGTCTCAGAGGCTTTATGGGAAGCAGAAACATTAAGCATTGCCTCACATCAAAAAGATATCTGCCATTTCCGCAACAGTGGAACTAACAATCCGGCAATAAAGAGGAAAATAGTACCAATTAGTTCTCCCACTTTCCATGGATTCCAGGAAACGGCAAACAAAATAAAATCCAACGTTTAAATACGAAACAATCACTGTGAAAATTTACTAAGAGTGATAGGCTTAAAATAACCACTGCGAAAATCTGAACACCACAAACCCCAGAATAAACGTTTTTTTCCTTGGAGGTTTTTACTATGTACATTAGTTGGTTAGAATTTAAATACTACTCTAATCCACACTTGAATGCAACAGGCCTCAGTACTTTAAGAAAAGCCTGCTCCAAATTACAGACATTTGACATCCCCGAAAGAACAAAGTTGTGTAACTTTAGACAATGCAGCGCAGACAGAAACAGTTTTCTCCAGCAGACAGCTTCTTGTTCTCTTTCTTTGCACTTTAGAGCAATTTCCGTGTCATTTGGGATTTCTCACACAAAGCACTTTTAATCAGTGCTTCTATTAATTTAATGAGCGTGTAGCTCAGGCGTGTTAACCCACACAAAGCACACACACACATGACCCCTTCTACCCCTGTCACTTAACCAGGATGCAGACGTCCCTCAGAGCAGCGTGTGGTCCGTGATTCACTGCCTCTCCATCATTATCTGTCCTCAAGGACCGTTTCAATAAAAGCAACTTCCAATCTGACACATAACTAGTCACCTCGCCATCCACCCCCTACTCCCTTAGAATCACTATCACATACCTTTTTAATTTTTTTGTAACAAAGAACAACGTCAGTCAAACAACTCGACATGACGTCTTTTCAGCCTACAGCAGCTTTAATGAGGTGGAGGAGAAATGCCAGCAGCCAGCAGTTTGGCTCCCATCTCATTAGCATAACCACACACCTACACCGGCATAAAACAACAGTCCCCTCACCAGTCGTACGACATAGCAAAATGAAAAAAGTGGAAACGTCAGACGCAGACATGCTCTCCCCCTTGCAGACACTTTGTCTCTGTTGTGCCTTTTTGTACATGGTGAAGACTGATATCCACAGAGTGGAGACTAGGGCTTTGTGCAGGGGGTCCATTCTTTCACAGACTGCCACAACCAACACGCATAACCCATGTCAACCTCACAAGCCCAATACAGGTTCCAATCAGACCTGTTTAAATTCACGGTCAATGGCCATGTCAGGTGTTACGTTAGAAAAACAGTGGTTACAGGGGAGGAGAGGGGTGGCAGACTTGCTGACTCTGCATGTAATTAAAGAATTCGAGTCTGAGCGAATGTGGTCCCAGTTCAATAGGCAGGGATAGGGTATAGCTGCTTTGTAAACAAAATAAACTATTAATTATCTCCCTGGGTGAAACCATGTAGGAAGAACCAGGGGCCATCATGCCAAAGCGACTACATCATCAGGGTACAACCACAGGGAAGGGGCATCTCTCTGTCGAATGATGTGCCAATGGGCCACAAAGTGAAGCACCATCCTTGGAACCCAGCAGGAGGTTGGGTGTTTGCTGCAGTTTCTCACATGGCTCACACTTTACTGGAGGACCTACAGATCCCTCTCTCTCAAACCTGGCATCTAGATCCTGCTCACCTCTCCATTCTGCAGCCCTCCTGTGGACCCATAGGGTGTCTGGTTTTCGTTCTCATCTAGGACTTTGTCCGGGATGGGTGGCGGTCGCTCCTCCTCAGACTCGTCGGGCTCATCGGCTGGGGGTGGGGCCGAGCGGCGGGATTCAAGGTCGGCGCTGTAGCGGCTCTTCTTGTTCAGATCCACAGAGGCATACTCCACACCCACTGAGAGGGGTGCCCTGGCAGGGCTTCCTGGGCTGGGACCCCCATTGAGGACTGACGGACATTGTTCCCCACCAAGGACCGAGGCTGTGGTGTCATCGGGGAGATCTCTGTGCTCAGAGTCTTTCAGCTCTTTGACAGTCTCATACAGGGAATCCTCTATGCTAACATCCCGGGATGCACTCTCTTTCACCACCTCATAGGTAGCATCCCCAGTGGCAGCCTGAGGGTCTAAAGTGGACCCGTTCTGGGCCCCGGTAGGGGGGATGCTCGGCAGCTGACGGTCCTGGGGGCACTTGGAGGATCTCAGCTCTGACTGGCTGGACAGCATGTCTTCAGAGGGCTGGGGGCTGTTATCCAAGGTATCGTCCGTAAGCACTGCAGGGAAGAGAATCAGGCTGACCGGCCTAGCCTCTTTATCAGCAATGCAAAATGTCAGCAGAATGTGAACCCTTCAAAAGTGGTAGGGAATATGTGTAGATCTGCTCAAGCACACGCCTGGTGTCTATGTTACCTGTACCACTTGTTAGGGGTCCATTCTGGGAGCTGCTGGCCACTAGGTCAGTTGCAGCACTTTCAACCGACTGGGTGAAAGCCTCTTTTTCTGACACCTGTGAAGACAGAGGTTCCAGTCATCTCCAACATTCGTTCACCAGTAAGAATACATCTGGCTTTCTTGCAGTATTACTCTTTTGCTTGATAAAAGATGATTTGTCTTTATATGGGAGCCAGAAAGCCATTGCAGTATGCAGGTCTTTGTTTGAATTCAAGGCAAGCCTCAGACACCAAACACAATGACAGTCTGGCTCTGCAGCACCATCTACTGGCCAATAACGGGAAGAGGGTTACGCTAGAAACCTGTTACAGACACAGAAAGCAGCCATTTACCTTGTTATTGCATTTAAAATAGTGATATTTATGATATGAAACACCTACAAAAGTGGTACTACTGTATGTCCAGGATGTGCAATACTCAAGCAGCCCTTCTGAGTACTTTGCTAAAATGGTCTGGCACCTCACAATACTTAATAAGTTATGTTCCTGACAGAGCACGACACAAAAATACCATATCTGCATGTTAGTTTATGTTAATTGTGATTTATATATAAACAAGGAGGTCCCACTGGTGGTTGGAACTGTGGCCTTGAAGCTGGAGGAATAGCTCCATCAGATCCCAGGTATGACAACATTGGTCTCGATCCAGAAGAACACAAAAGCAAAAATATTGTGCAGTACCATCAAAATCTGAGACCTTTGGTAAGAGGCCTGAGTTTGAGGAATGTGCCCACCCACAGGGGAAAAACGAGGTGAGAAAGGATTTTTAAATTTTTCATATATAGTACACATAAAATCTAAAATAAATTAAATTACGTTTTTTCCATTTTGAATTTTTTTTTACCAGTTACACAGTATGATCACATGCAGACCATCTACTAAAGACAGGCGTTTGAGGTAAGATTGATAACCGTTTTGATGGCACGCACAAAATTTCATTCTTGTATTCTTATATGAGAATCTCAGATGTATATATATATAGAGTCTGTGACAGGTGATCAGGAAACTAGTCAATGATGCGTGTTACTGAGGTGTTCTGCACACAGCAGATGTGGACTAAAGCCCTAGGAAAAAGTACTATAGAGTGTAAAGATTGTTTACAGCCTTTCATTAAAAATACTTATCCTATGCATTTCTGAAGAAAAAGATTATTGTCAAAAGTGATTCCAAGATCTTGTGCCCACCCAGAGAAATATGCAGTGATGAGGTTAATTCTTTTTGTATAAAGAAGTCTTCCCTTAATTTCTCACTTCACGGATCACTTCATGTATATGACTTTGCAACTTGGGCTTCAATTCTACACCATTTAGAGGTCCACTTCAACACTGCTGCTTCCCTTTTATATTCTCATTAAATGGAGGAAGGAAGTGATGCATTCTTTTTTTTTGAAGGGTAGACAATTTTTGCCAGTAAAGCTTATTTAAATGCTCTTAAGAAAAAAATGAGCCATTACATCTCATGCCTTGATAGAAACTGTGCAAAAACACGTACATACCCCATTCATCAGGATATCATGGTCTGCAGTGTGCCCGGTGGTTTTCTTTTGTCTAGAAACAGAAGGAAAAAAGTATTTGCCCATGGTGTCCTTGGACTATAATTAGAAACCCAGCCAAGCAAATTTAGTCTACACTTAAAAAATAGGAAACTGAACTCAGTGTCCCCAAGTAGACAATGAAAGGGTGATTAGGACCAAAAATATGTCAACCAGCCTAAATTTTTAAAACAGTAACAATAGTTGTAGTTGCATGTTAACATAGATAACAGATTCTTTCAAAACAAAACAACAAAATTAGCACTAAAATAAGAATGGTTCTGAAGCATATTTTGGAAGCATCATTGTACTTGAGACCTTCTGAATATTACTGTCCCATTACTTTGGTTTTGCTTCTTTGGCCACATGCATTACGCGACAACAGTTGGGGCTTAATGATGAAAATGCAAAAGTAGTACTTTGATAACTTCATGTGCCTGTGAAACACAGGGCTAATGCAGGAAACATGCTGTTAAGAATTCAGCCGTGTAACCTGAAAGGTACAAAGTCCCTTAAGATTTAAGTCCAAGGAGGGGACAGGATATGACACCCCTGAGAAAGATGTTTAATGTAAATTGCTCCAATTAAATATTCACTTGTAAAAATTGGTATAACTCTCAGGGTATCTGGGGCAAAAGCTTTTGTTGTGCAACAATAATATTAAGAACAGCACCATCTGTACTCACCCTTGACAGCTGGCACAGAGCAGCAGGAGCACAAGGAGTAAGAGGAAGGCAGACAAGGTGCTGAGGGTGCCCACGAGCACCAGCTGTCCACCCGCCTGCACCCCTGCCCCCATGACCCCTGTATCCCACAAGGTGTTCAAGATCGGAGCCATCGTTCATCACACGCAAGGAGCTCGACTCATCTGCTGAGGGCACCTTATCGCAGCAGCTTCGTTGACAGATAAGAAAAATGCAGTAAGTGAGGGATCATAATAGTGCCTTAGTGCGTAGATGTTAAAGGTAGAGAACTGTTCCATCGCAGTGTGTTTCTAAAGCATTTAAACTAATGCACGTAATAAAGAAGGTCCCTTACATACAGTACTGTGCAAAGGTCTTAGGCATGCAACTTCAATGTCTGTTGAGAAGCACAGGTAGATTCTTATCTACCATCAGGGAGGTTTCTCATTGGTCCCAAATTCATTCTGCAGCCTGAGAATGACCTCAAACACCCAATGTCTGTCATACAGAACTATGTTCAGCAAAAAGAAGGAATCCTACAACAGATGGTATGGTCCCCACAGAGCCCTGATCTCAGTATGATCAAGTCAGTCTGGGAGGACATGCAGAGACAGTCAAAGTCTGCAGAAGAACTGTGGCCAGTTCCTCAACATGTATGGAAGAACCTACCAACCTCTACCTTAAACTGTATGCAAGTTTGCATAAGGAACTGATGGTGTTTTAAAGGCAAAGGGTGGTCCCACCAAATATTGATTTGATCGAGGTTTTTTTTGTCTACTGCACTTTTTAGAAGGTTTATTGATTAATAAGTATTCATGGCATTATTTTTGGAACCATCCTCGCTTTATAGCATTTTTCCCCACAGGTGCCTAAGACTTTTGCACAGTACTGTATATTTATTTTAGAACTATGTCTGAAGTCATATGTCTTTGAAATCATTTAATTGTTCTCTGTCCTGCATCCCATGGGTTATTAAACTGGAAGAAGTGATGTTCCCCAGCAGAGGGCAGCCAGATATTAATGCTTACTCGCATTTTCCCAAAGCTTGCTGCTCACTTCAGGAGAGGACGCAACCCTGTGTCGCATGCAACAGTGAGACGAGTACTAAAGCAGTGCAGGGCATGGATCTGGTGAGTCCTCCTGGAACAGATGTAAGTGTGTGTGTGTGTGTGTGTCGTTTTGTTTCCCACACCTGAGAGAGTTTTTTGGAAAACTTACAAAAGAGAAAATCAGTAGTGTGAATATCCACTAAAGATAAAATGTCCTTTTTAAATTTTTGTCGCATTTCTTAAAAATAATGAAACAAGAGTGCAAAAAATTACATTTTTTGTGTTGTTTTACATTTAATTCCGGTGGAGTTAGAAATTAATTAATGAATTAATGCTTGAAAGAATCCAAAAGGTGGCACAGTGGTGCCTTTGGATTTGACCAACTCAGGTTTGGGTCCCATCTCCTGGTGTAGTAACCCCTGAAGATGTTACTTAACCAGAATTGATATAATAAAATGTACCAGCTGTATAAATGGGCAAATCTTTGTAAGTACTTTACATTGTAAGTAATTTTGGAGACAGCTAAATATGTAATTATAAAATCCGAATAAAAACCAATAAATAAATAAATGTTCATGTGTGTTTATCCCATTTCCGAGAGTGGCCTAAGGGCAGTGTAAATCACACCCTAGTCCAAAGTAGGTTTCTAGCAAGCAGGAGAACTCATTCAATTCCACTTCACTGAAAGGGGAGGAGAGATGTATATCTGATGCATATGAAGACTAGTCCCGGTGAGTCACAGAAATGAGATGGGTCTTTGTCACTGTCAAAAGGTCACCAGCTGAAGCCTTCTATGTAAGCAGCTTTCTCTCGGGGACATTCACAGTGTCAGCTCCACACTGCTTCCCTAAGAGTGTCACACAAATGCTTTTATAGCACAGATGTTTCGTGTGAATAGGGTCTGAGATGAGGAAACATCAGCACTTTGCAGAGGTGACACTCCACAGAGAAAGAGGCTTGGAAATCCTGCTTTTCCAGCCTTTGCTGTGACTCACATATCCAAGAAAACATTTCACACACTTCATAGCAACACATTTTTTTCAACTCCTGTTCATTAGAAATTAAGGTGCAAATCTGTATGGAACAAAAGCAGGTAGCCAAAACACTTCCTAGAATTCATTAAACAGTGTTAGGGCCTCGAAACAGGAGGACTGAGTTTTGCTTAAAGGAGGAAAGAAAATGAACTTTGTGCATTAATGTTCTATTGGCTCAGCGTTCATTGGCAGCTTTGACTAAAACACATTTCCATGTGGATGCGCAGGTATTATCAAGTAGTATGGATCTGATAGCAAAGTGTGAACACTTGGATTATGATGACAACAGCAAACTAATAATGTGCTAGTCCGACGTCATTTTGTGGTACTATTTTTAGCAGAGACAGTCACTTGCTAGTGAAACAATGAACCATTTGGGTTAATGTGCATTATTCCTGCCTTGCATTTATATAATCATTTATAAATAGGTATAGAATAAGAAAACATTGCCATACCTTGACAACTGGACTGCTTATGAGGTTCTCCGCTGAAAATGAGGAAATAAAGGCAATCAGGATCCATAATAAACAAATGAATAAAGCACAGTAGTCATAACCCATAACAGACTAGTACAGTACAGCAGTAAGTACCCACGACAAACTAATTCAATACAGTAGTCCGCACCTGAAACAAGCTAGTACAGTACAACAGTACCCATAACAGATCAGTAGAGCAGTCAGTACCCATACCCAGCAGGACTGTACAGTAAAGCGATTACTGAGATGTTTTTTTTTCCCTCTGCATAATTAAAGATGACACTTCTGCCCAAAGCAATTTACAGCCTGAGCATGGTAATGTTATAACATCGTACTGCAGTGCAGAACCTCAAATACATCCTTCTCTGTTGCCCAGTGGGGAGCCCAGACTTTCCCCTAGACATAACAAGTTCTCCAGCCAGCCAGCTAAGAAAGAGGTGGGAGGGGGTGGCATAAGGTGGGGGCCGTGTTGCATCTGCCTACCGGTGTCTTACCAAGCCAAGGTCTGAAGACAGCAGACGTGCTCCTTCTCACATCTCCCCAGAAGCTTTTCATTCCCACCCAAAAAAGATGAAAAGACACAATGCGTGGCACGAGCCTTTATGTTCTGCTTCCTTGCATTTCAAGGTTTGCAGTACGGGTCCCTTTGCCCCCTCCCCCTGCAGCTGGCTCCCCACGTCCCTGGCTTGCCCTGTGGCAGACCGGCTCTGGTTTCCGCTGACTCGGCTGAGAGCCCAAAGCAGTAATCTGTGAGTGTTTGTTTGTGTGTATGTCTGTATAATCACTTAATTCTTTAAAGCAATGCTCTTCAACTGTCTAGATTACACTATGGTATAATATGTGTGCATATAAAATGCAAACTACATCAACCAAGACTACATCATAAGCATCACAGTACCATTCCATATAGTAAAAAGCATTGTGATTCACAAATTCTCACCTTTTTTCATTCAGCTTCTTCCACTTTTTTCTGCAACTAAGTAATTTCTGGAACACAACTGCCTTACTAGGTCTTTAACACCAAGTAGTGTAAGAGAAACTGAAAACTGTTTTGAGGAACTGTAATGACATGGGTTTCTATCATTTGCATCACTGCCCTGTCAGTTCAGTAACAGCATGCAAATATGATGGAAAAAAAGCCCATTTTCTTGGAGCCCCAGATTGCTTTGCTGCTTCTGCTAATCTGGACCCCCAACAGGATATGAAAACACCAAATTCATTTACTTCAGACCTGTGCTTGTCTGGCACCTCCACCCCAGTGAAAAGGAACAGAACGCGAATAGGCTTTGGACAAAAAGGAGTTTCACAAACATGCCGGTTCCACCCTGGTTTCTCACACAGTAGTACAGTCACAGTCTACTCAAGTAACTGTCTGAAACACCACCCAGTGCCACCCTCTGTGCCCCACATCTCAGCCCTTGACACCGAAAAAGGGTAAAAATGGACATGCAACATGGGTAACTCCCTACCTAGAAGTTCCAGCTTTTGGTGGGTAAATTAGCTAATCCACTAATGAAGAAGGTGCTGGAGGCGTCTTGCTCCTGGGTGAACGGGCTGGCCATTGTGAGCAGCTGTGTGGCAGTGGCACACACAGAAGAGCCTGCCTCACACACACTGGATCCCCCTGAGAAATTGTCTGCGGGAAGATTCTCGTGTGAACATCAGGGACGTTTCCTGAATAAATAATTTGATTTTCCAGATAAAAACAAACATAAAGGGGCCTGGTCAGCCTTCTTCAGGGGGTCCCCATAATTCAAGGTCAGGATTCGACAGGAAGTCCTGTAGTTTACATACCATTAGTTTGCAGCAGTTCTTTGTCTTCAGACAAAATGTGATGTTTAAACTCAATTTCAGCCTATTACTGTAAAATATCAGGAACCCAGGTCAACTGCAAAAACTGTCCAGAAAAAACTTCACCTAGGGCTTTGTGAAAGTCTTGTATCTGTACCCAGCTAGAGTACTATAAGCCAAACTAGCTTGCTACAAGAACAGTGGAATATCTATACCAGCCTTAATTAAATATGAACAGTTCATGAATGTAGAAAATCACACTGTGCTCAGGACAGTTGTGGTAGAGCAACAGGGCAGCGCATCATTTGTCTTTTACAGCAACCCACACATATGTTACTGAGGTCAGTCCAACGGTCAGGTGTCAATAATCCTGATGAACCACACTGGAGTCTTGGCATGGAGGAGGACACATATGGCCAGCTTTTCATAACACTGCGTGGGGGAGTTAAGAGATACAAGACCCTCGTAGAGTACAGTCAGAGACAGATTAATGCAGCTCGTACCATTACAATATCAGTTTTGTGTTGAAGCTGGGATCCCATGAACCTGCCCTCACCAACCCTTTCCAGGGATGGAGGATGAAAGGAGCTTCAAATTAACAGGGGCACCATTAATCAGGTGACTTACTGTCACCGTGACAACAGCGTCCAGGTCACTTGTGAATCACCCACTGCGCACTACTCATACACACTGGACTTTTCTGGTCAAAGGCCTGATTATACAAATGTCCAGACTGTGAGAAAACGTCATTTTTTTAAACATGAGGCCTTAACAGAGGAATGCTGAACTCAATACACAAAGACCAGGGATGTGTATTGGCTTTTGCTGCTTTAATTTGCTACATTAGGAAAATCACATTCTCAGTATGTTTGAATAATCAAAATTTTTCTTCATGAGTTCCAAGAAAACCAAATAATGAACATTATTTGGATATGTACAAAACTGGTGCAAGATAAATATTTATCCGGCCTTATAATTCCCTAATTGGACAAATTACCTTCAGTAAATTGGTTAGAGACAAAAATCTGTACAGAATCCTAGTCATGGTGCAATCAATTTGATAATTTTTCAAGGACTCACTTCCTGGAAGCAAGACATTCTTCAGGAGTCACAAATCACGTTCCATCTGCAGACCCCAGGTCTCTTGAGGATAAGGCCATTTCTAGCATGTGCCATACACATTAGGAGCTTCTGGACCATCTAATGACCCTCCTCGGGTCGATTACAGTTGAAAATGATGGCTGCTGTCAGTGTCACTAGCCAGTGAGTAAAAGGCATTTCCTGTGTTCTGCTTTACCTCCTTCAGCTTTGCTGTATTGGAGGTTTGACAGAGGAACGCAGCACAAGTCCAGAATGAATGAATACCACTCACAAGGAACTGAAGCTTTGCCTAACGTTCAGCAAAACAAGAAATTCTACAGTAACCCCCGTATTCGTGACTCTAAGTAGTCAATGGACATAAAAATAGCAAGGCAAAGCAAGGTGAGAAATGAGAAACAACATTGTGACCTCAACAGGACACATCTGTTTTCTAAGTATTTTAACGTGGATTGGGTAGAGAATTAAATTTCGGGCAGCACATTCAGTTCTGAAGCATTACTCTGTGCAGTCACTTGCCACAAGTGGGCAGCCAATATATGTGACGTTAGCTATAGGAGGACCACTGAGGTTGCACAGTTAACCAGAGTACTTCTGTTTTTTTTCTGTAGCACTTACAGCTGCATAAACACCCAACTCAAACTAAGTTTAGTTGCAGTTTCACATTGACATCAAACAGATGTCACTGGCATGAACTACAGAGTCTGCCTTAGTGCCTCCTCCAGGTCCTCAGAAAGCTGTTTCCTTTGCCTTTCTTCTTGCCCGTGGTGCCATCACTCTGTATTCAGACCATGGAGACATGTCTCTCTGTGTTGCCAGTCCAGTTCTTCCAGACAAAGCAGTCTATGTGTAGGGGAGAGAGCTCTCCAAATTACCGCAGCCCTTCCTCTTACTCCAGCCAGCCCTCATGGAAAAAGTAAGCCCCGTAGACTTTCACCTTCTGGATGAGCCACAGTACTGACAACCAGAGGCCTCATTCAGATAATCTGACTGGATTCCATACTAAACGTGAGTGTGACACCAAATCCCAAATGGCAAATGCAAGTGAGATATCCTTCTACTGTTACTGAAGTGATCATGCAGTACATATGGTCTGATATTTGGGCAAAAAATTCACATATCTTCATGAGTTTCAAGGTTAATTGCATTTTTGGACTTCAATTTGTGCGTAAGGTAAAAGTGATTGAATGTATGACAATGACATACGTCAAACTGTACAAATGTTTCGTGTACAATATCCCACATTAGTACTGCTAAGCCAGGCACTACTGAAATTTTACTAAAAACTGTCATTTTACTGTTGCTTATTTCATACAACCTAATCTCCAAGAGAGCAGAAGTGGACTTCATATGCTCATGTCTACAGTACTGTGCAAAGGTCTTAGGCATGCAACTTCAATGTCTGTTGAGAAGTACAGGTAGATTCTTATCTACCATCAGGGAGGTTTCTCATTGGTCCCAAATTCATTCTGCAGCCTGAGAATGACCTCAAACACCCAATATCAGTCATACACAACTATCTTGAGCAAAAAGAAGGAATCCTACAACAGATGGTATGGTCCCCACAGAGCCCTGATCTCAACATGATCGAGTCAGTCTGGGAGGACATGCAGAGACAGTCAAAGTCTGCAGAAGAACTGTGGCCAGTTCCTCAACATGTATGGAAGAACCTACCAACCTCTACCTTAAACTGTATGCAAGTTTGCATAAGGAACTGATGGTGTTTTAAAGGCAAAGGGTGGTCCCACCAAATATTGATTTGATCGAGGTTTTTTTTGTCTACTGCACTTTTTAGAAGGTTTATTGATTAATAAGTATTCATGGCATTATTTTTGGAACCATCCTCGCTTTATAGCATTTTTCCCCACAGGTGCCTAAGACTTTTGCACAGTACTGTATATACACAGCAGAATCACCACAGGTTTGTGTTGGTTCCTCCCATCCATGTCTCTGCAGCAGCTCAGCACAACAGACCTTGACCACAGAGACCAGAGTGAGACCAAAAAAGAAATTCTTGAAAGCATTGATGTGTTTCACAGAAGCACAACTACCAAAACTGCTGTGACTTGCTGTCACTGGTCTCCCCCAATTACAGCTAGTAAGTGTAAAACGGTCACTCCAACGTGAATGACCCCCTCACCAAGGGCTGACCTGTAGCCAGAAAATGTGTGGGAGGAGGTAGGCAGCTCACTGTCAGCAAAGACCAGCCTTTGTGGAGAGCATACAAACAAGCTTGTATTCAGGGTGGAGCTGGTGAAGTGAATTTCACAAAGAGCTGAAGGGGAGTAGGAGGCAGGGCCAGAGAAACAAAAAACATCCGCAGTGAATTTGTGTGCCTTGTTGGACTCGTTCTGTTTGCTGCATGGGAAGAAGAAGCAGGGAATCACTGGTGAACTCTCAGTGGGATAAATGCAAACAAGAGCCTGCCCTAGAGCATTTATAGACTCCTAACCATAAGAGCGATACATTACATCAGTGTTTCAATATTGATTTGCTGTGTTCAGAATGATAACTTAAAGGCCATGTATTCACGAGGAGAGAACAAACTGTGAAGAGATACATGCAAATAAAATGGAGATGGAATATCTTTTTCACAAGGCTCCTTAAAATCCATTAAAGTTAGTCTGATGTACTGACTTTGGTTATACCTGCTGCTGAAGAATGAATCTTTAGTCATTTCCAGTTTTATTTGGTTGCTGGTTGAGCCAGAGGGTGGGGTGATGAGCAGGGTAGGGACAGGGGGTTCTGATGTTGCCCCTGCTCCACTTGCTATCTCCTTCACATCATACATCACCAACATGTGACTTGATCCCCCTATATAAATGGACCCACTCCTCCCTCTTGTGTCCTTGGTCCCCAAATGGAACCACCACTTCTCCCCTGGGTCCTTCTTCCCCAAATAGATGTACTGCTCAAAACAATGGCCCACTCTCTAGCAAGTGAACACACCTTACAGTGTGTCAGAAGGCCCAAGGACTCCAAACAGTAGGCTATGCTATAGCGGAAAAGGGAAATTCCCTAGGAAGTCATCTCTATCCAGAAATAGCAAAGGGGGGGGGGCAACCACATATTCAAAACAAGTAACACAGTCCTTCCTAGTGTCAAGAAAACTGTTAGACAAGAATTAAAGATAACATAATGACAGTCTTAAAAATGGTCCTTGAGGTACTCTGTATAGTATATAAACACTGTATACCTGTGTTTATTAAATTTAAAATACATTTACATAGACATTTGCACACATTGAATAAAATATAAATAACATCACGTTACACAGGCAACATCAAATACCACTGGTGAAAAACACGTGTAATAGCAGATGTGGGTATTAATTGAGAAAAGCATTTCCGACGTGAGAACTGCAGAGGTGCCACTTCTTTGGATGTGGACTGCCCACTACTGCCATGGCTCCAGCTTCTAACACAACAGCAGTGCACAATGTGGAGAGGAGCCTCAGCGTGCTCCACCTATCTCTTCTCTTGCTCCTCTCTAGAGGTGGTCCAGCCACACTGGGACCAATTTCAGCAGGAAAGTCCTTCACTGTCATTCATGCATGTCTACAAAAAGGTGCTCCAAAAACATGCGCTCCAGTATCAATTTTTCATCCACCCTCAGATGACTAGAACTCATATGTCAAAACCAGGTTTGTCTACCTCTCTTCTCCTTGAGTGCTGGAACTCTGGCACATACTGGTCTGACAGTTAGCTAATTTATCAAAGCCTCTTTGAAAAGCTCTCTCTCGCAATGTCCGGGACTAGACACTGTACGCATCTTTGTGTCTGCTGTTTTTCGCATAGGACTACAGCCCCTAAGAGGAACACAAATTTTCAAGTCTACATTTTTAACTTTATGTTCATGTAGTATCTGGAAATGTAATTTCTTTGAAAGCAATCATTGCAAGCAACTGTCAAAAGAAATTTATGACTATGGTGTTCCTCCCAGAACCTGGAATTTTAAATTATTTTTGTTTAAAATATTGAGAAGGGATTTCAGCTGAAATTTAATATCTATCAAAATATAAACTCTGCCTAGGAACACTGCAAAATATTATGCTAAAAACATTAAGGCAAATCTTAGCTTGCCAAGGAATTAATGCACAGTATAAATTTGAAGAACTAAATTCATGTTAAGCTGCTTGCCCCAAAAATCAAACTTGGTGGAGAGATTGAAATCCTCCACGCAAAATATGTATAACATGTAGTGCTTTCATTAAAGCTTCATATTAAATCCGGTCTATCTACGAATCCCCTGGGGTGCATGCAGTCTCAGAGACAAACGTGGCACAGGCATATCACCTTAAGGGAGTCGTGCGTTGCCACAGCAATATTGACGGGATTAAATGGACAGCACTCCCAGTTGCTATCTCGTGGAATTCCACTGGGACCAAGCTCATGATGCTGAACAGAATGATAGATACCTTCTTCCATAAGGCCCCCGCCGGCAGAACCTGGAAACACTGCTGAATAAAGAAGCATCCCTTGCAAGCGTAGGAATCCCTCTAAACTTACGATGAGGCCTTCACATTGAGCTGGAACCTAGCCCAGCCGGGGGTGGAGGCGGCATATCGTGAGAGCCCAGAAGCATTCCTATGGGCCTAAAAATGAATTAAATAAGCAGCGTCTCTCTGGGGATAGTTTTGCAGTCCCAGAAGCATTGCAGGAATGCTGCCCAGAAATGCAAAGGTCACAGTGCATGTCATGGGGCTCACAGAGTGAACATATCACAGGGAGGGGGTGCAGCTTGTAGTGGTATGGGGCTGACCTCATACTCACCCCATTAGAAATATGAGTGCTTTTGCTGGGAAAGGGAGAAGTTTCTACCTCACACAATTGGCACATACACTTCATACTTTCCTATATTTACATTTATTCAATTACCAGATGCTTTTTCTCCAAAGTGATGTACAACTCAAAGTAAACAAAAGTGCAGACAGAAGGGTACAGATGCAGATACAAAATTCTCAAAGTACCAGCACTTAGTCCATATCACTACTTTTGCCAACACACATTAAACAAGTAACTGTAGAATTGATAGGGAGTATTTTTTTTAAACATAATTCTGTAGAAATTTATGGAACACATAGGAGGTTAGGAAAGAAACAGGTCCAAAAATATGTATTTTGAGACCTGTTTGTGAGCGAGGGAACTCATTCACCCACACTCGAAATAGTACCAAGAACCTCTGGGCTTTTGATTTGGACCTGCTTTGGACCACCAAGGAGCCAGATGTGGAGGAACATAGCAGTCTGCCTGGGGTGTAGTGAGTGATCAGGTCCTGCAGGTACAACAATACGCCAGTATCCAAGTATAATTGGGTCTTAGAAACCACTTGAATACCACAAACTCAAATATCGGAAAACAATTTCAATTATTTCTTTTAAGGAAAACTATGATTTGTTCTGGGTTTGTCCAACAAACCAGATTAATTTACCCAAAAATGCCAGTGCCCTAAAATACCTATCTCAGTGTGATAAAGAGCACTTTAAATCCATATTATCTCTTGACCAAACAGTTAATAAGGTGATTCATTTTTATGATGTTACTTATTTATTTAGTATCATATATAATGTTTCATTCCTTAATATTAGTAATAGTAGCATTAAATAGTCACATTTATATAAAAAATGAAGCAAGGGAAAAATATGAAATAGAAAAAACAATAAAATGTATCGTTTTCTGTAATGAACTGTTACTGGCATACTTCCCAATTGAACAGTAGTGAAATCACAAATACGTTTGAACATAAGCCACTGGAAGCAAAGACTGAGAATGCTGATGCTGGGTACAGTGCTGCCAAATACCTTTACACTAGTAGTTTTGCCAATTTTAAATATTTAGCTCATAATATTTGTTCAAACAGAACTTGTTACGCCCGGATTTCTTGAGTCAGATACCAATATGAGTATTAATATACCACTGGTTATATCAGGATGTCGGGAACCAATATTTGAGCTCCCAGTAGTAGTATGTTCTACAACTGAACAAAGTTAAAAATGAAATTATGATTGTTGGAAAACCTTATAAAATTAACTTACTGCAGAGACATTAGGAGAGGCCATCTGGAGTGGCCAACAAAATTGAGCCAACATCTGGCACTGTCAGTGACCTTTAACCTCTACCCAGTAAACATCATAATTGTGAATTATTGTTACAATTTTTATTACAATATTTAATTGAATTTATTCAAGATGACTTATGGAGTTACTCAAGATATTATAAGCTTTCAGTCCAATGGTTCAATGGTCCAATATAGCTAAAGTACCGTGTGTCTACCCCCCATATCCCTTTCCTTGAAAAAAGCAAAGTACCCGATATTACAGTTCACTGCATTACAGGAAAACAAAAGTTTTTGCCTGGTCAAAAGTTTTTTGTCTTCATCCAAGCAGATGAGGTCCCATAAAAAGTCATCCTTCCACCTCGTCCACGTGCATCAATGGCCCGTCAACATGCTAGCAATTGCTTTTACGATGTCCTCCATTATCAGGGGTTCCTAAAAGTTTACCAAGCCTTTGAAGCTGCAGCTATCTGCACTTTGAAAATCACCCGCATCTTCTGAGGTTGGCCATTGCTAGCACATTCAAATGGGTGGGTGTAGCCAGAACCACTTCCTTTATACTTGGGGCTGGGCTGTCTTCTCAAACTTCAGAGTTCATTTTCCAAAAGCGTGAAAACCTACATGTTCGTATTTTTCACCAGTTGCTATTTATCCAATTATTGTAACACATTTGAAACACAAATCTTCACAATTTCATATCAGTTTCATAAATTAATAATGAAGAATGAAGCTATCTTAACATGTATATCCCCAAATGGGCAGAGTATAATTTTCAAAGCCTCAAAAAAGCCAGTAAAAATGGCAGTAACTATTTCAGTTTCAAATTTATTTTTATAAAGTGCTCTTCTCACCAGGCTGCACTGAACAAAGTCACTAGGAAAAATCAAAAGTTAGGATAGAATTTTACTGATCCTCACAGCCATACAGCAGCTGAACACATAGGACACACAGGACATGGGAAGAACATGCAAACTCCATACAGACTGAGGTGGTTTCAAGTCCACACCTGAACAGCCTACTTGTGTCACCATGCAGGTCAATTATAATTATAGTGACATGTAAAGTCGTGGTTTACTATGGAGTAAATCTGCTTTGTGGCTGTGGAGTAAAAAAAAAAAAACAAAGTGCAAGGAAAAGGAGAAACTAAATCTCTGCATGTCCAGTGACTAATCACCCCTCTTAGTCATTCTAACATGGAGACAGAGTACATCTATTACAGAATTGATCCGTGTAACTATTGTGGCTAAGATAAAGTTCACAGAAGTAAAATTCCACCAATAATGCAGGAAGTGCAGAGAGTCTGGTAACTATGGCCAATCTGGTATAGAGCAAGAAAAAAGAGGAAGAGGTGTGAATGCTGTCTTGCTTGTGCATCAACTGGACAACACCTCCCCCCCAGGGTGAACAATGAAAACTATTCCCAGTCAAGGGTTGTAATGACTGAATGCATGGTTACAAATGCAACACTAAAGCCAAATGAATTTCAATGCCATTTTAATGTGAGATCGATTACCACTCATGCATTAACTTTCACACAGGGGAGGATTGAATTCTGCACTTAATCCCTTTATTATTTAACAGGATTTGCAATTTGCTGTAAGACTATTAAATATGACAGCACTGTATTCACTGTATGCCCTTCCGACCCTCTCAATAGCAGATACCACGTTCTTATTCTTGTCCCTGCAGGCAAAATGTGAGGTCAGTGCATTAAAAATCCATATTGACCGTTCATTCACAGAACATGTACACGTTGCTTGTTTTCAAACATTCCTGAAAGAATAAGCTTGCAGCAAATAGAACAGAGTATCCATCTCCTGCAAACAGAGCTTAAGTGCAGTAAAGTATCACACCACATTTACGTGATACTTTTCTCCAAATCAACATAGCATATTAAGCTGTTTATAATGACTTTCCCATTTATACAACAACATATTTTTTCTGGAGTAATATAAGGTAAAGCATCTGGCAGACGGGTACTACAGCAGGAGGTGGGAACATAACCTGGGTCATTCAAGTTCAAAGGCAGCAGCTCTCAGTACCACATCATTTGTGGCCCCCAAAAATTACTATACAATTTTTTGTGCTTTTTTTCTGGACTTCTCATGCGTTGCTGGATCCCAGGGCCTCATTCAACATCAACTGAGAGGTTCAATTTAAGGTATCACATGACCAAAGGGAAACATACTTCACAAAGTTATCCACTTCGCTTGCCAACTCAAATAGGACTTTTCAACCCCTGCTAATGGCGCGTACATTCTTGTAATTGCACTGTAATTGTAATTGTATTCTTGGATTGCGCCTCTTGGAATTGGAAATCCAAAGTAAAATTCAAGGAATAAGCCACATCATCGAGGGACATACATCCATTGAGAACCTAGCCACATCAGCAATGGATGTGGACTCTGATAATGGCTCAGTAAGACAGCCTTGTAACGCCTTGTAGGACAGCAGCATAAGCCGTGTGGAATTTCTGCAGTCTTTTGTGATGATGGAAGTTTCACTTTGTTGTCTCTGTCAGCTGGCAGAGTGGGTTGCATGTGTCAGTCAGTATGCAGCTGAGCCTTGAGGTTCACCCACTGTAGACCCGAACGAAACACTCCTGCAGCAGTTCAGTGCCAGCCAGGTTTTTACAAGGGAGTTGCACAACAGCCACAAGATCCCACTGCCTCACCAACTGTCCCATGATCCTAAGCTCTCTGATCAATACAGGGTCTCTCAAGGCTTGTTCTAAGGCAGTACCAAACACAAACCACTCACTGTCATGAAAAAATTGACTTCTGAGACACTTGTTCATCTTTACCATCATTTATAGTATTTATCATACCGCTTCTAACTATCTGCCAAGTTGCATGGGAAGTCCCTGCTAGCTTTCAAATTCCCAGAAACAGAAGCATTTATCCATAATTCCTTCTGTAAAGAGCACAGAGTAAGTGAGGGCAATACTAACAGACGCATCTCTGCCTGCAGAGTAGGCGGCTTCACATTAGCAGGACGCAGATCTGCAATGCACAAATTCAGATGCTTTTTCACATGGAATTGTCACTTCCATTCGCAGGCCACCGTGCACACAGCTGTTGCAACATCGCTCCTCATGGTTACCCTGTGCAAAGACAAGGAAGCAGTACTTTGAAACTTGGTACCTCAGACAGACTGAGGCAGGAGAAACAGATGGGGACACCCCCCCCCCCCCAGAGCAACACATTTCTGTGACAGCAACACTCGACCATTAACGGGGGACTGGAAGACATGGCACAGCTGATGAAATGTGAGATGAACAGCAAACCGATTGGTGTCCACCAACCATTAATGGTGTAGATCATCAAAAACTAGATACAAGCAGACAGTTAAATAGAAAATGAACAAATATCATAAAAGCAATTTACTTCTGTTTTGTTTCTAAAGTTATCTAAATGCACCAAGCAAAATGTTAACTAATTAGTATATAGAATTTCCATGCATTTATTTATACGCAGGGTAGCTTCAGAAACCAACTGGTCTAACCACAAACCTAAAAAGACAGAATTACAAAATCTAGGAAAGCACTCCACTAAAATGAATTGTGGTTCACTGCAGTGAAACAGGCCAAACAGCTGGACCAAAATGGAGAAGTTGAGAGAAGATCAGCTCTGTTGATGTGCGATGCTCCTTTATACCCCTGACTAATGGGGCAAGACCTCACGCCAAAGGCCACATTCCCACACTTCTGAGCTTGTGAAAAGCACAGCAGAGCTGGACCACAATGGAAGGAACAAGGTCACAACATGTGAGGAGAGGATTACATGCTGGGATATCTGGGCTAATGAACCTCGTTTCAGAGTATGTGGGGGTAGATCCCAAAAACACCTCCTCGTGGCTTCATAAACAATCTTTAAGATTTTTAAAACTCCAAAAACCCATAGTGAGATGGTCAGCGCTGTGCTGAATCTAGAAATGTGTAACATATTCTAAACCAACATAGATGTACATATTTGCTGCAATAGAGCAAACAAACAACAACAACAATAATAATAATAATACAATGTGTTAAAACTGATGAGAGTGAATTCATAAAAATGTTGGCTATTAAAATAACGTGTTGTGTGTTCAAAGGGAAAATAGTAAAATATACAGTGGTACCCACTTGTAACCTTTTGGTAGGTAGTTATACGAAGACAAGAGCATCTAGTAGACTAGTTGCCTGGAAACAGGCTACCTGCTAGGAGAAAATGGAAGCTAAATATAAATAAGTATCCTGGCATGGAACTGTTAAGTTGCACTGCGTTCTCCGACAAAGTATTGTTCAAACTGATTGTTTTGGGAGACTTTTCTTGTCCCACAATCCGTTAGCAAATTTCACTGAAGAATTCAGGTATGGAGAGAATATATGTTCACATAAAGCAGAACTTGCCCACAAGCACACTTCTGAATGATCCAAAATCCTGAGGGCACAGGAAGTGTCAGTCTCCCAAGATGATCTGCACATTCCAACAACATTTAGAAACAAATTACATTTTTTCAGAGAAAGTGGCTTTTAGTGCAAGAAGTCAGTTGTGTATAAATGAGGAGTAATGCGAGCACTGGAGATTCACGACTGCCATTATTCAGTAAAAACCCATCCCCCCGCCTCCAAGTTGACATAAAAGTAGTGTCAGCCAGCTGAACTCGGAAATGGACCACTTGCCACAACAAAAAAGAAATCACCACCATGGCCTTTGTGTGAGTCAAAATCTTTGTTTATAAATCTGCAGTAAGCCTTCAAACAAGATGTGGTCCACATTCCTCTTTCCAGACAGAGAGTGCTGGACTCCACTGAGGCCTTGGCACTGCTGTTACTTCCCCTAATTCACACATGTGTCCAAAGGGGCCACTTTCTCCCAAGTATGGGCCAAACCTGCGCTGTTCAGACAAGTTGCATCATACAGCCAGTCCTTCAAGTGGGCCAGTGCTCAGTGGTACACCGTACTAGCACTTCTGCGTTTTGATCTTTCTGTCCCCAGCCGTCCAATTTCTCTGTCTGAGCAGCTCCCAGCAAAAGGCCACTGTAGTACATGAGGATTACTTCTGACAGCCCTCATAGATACATTTAATTACCCGGGGCGCAATAAGTTATGCCACACGTAAGTTCTAGTGCTGCTTTCATACAATTTGTTCAAAATTTGTGTCTTCTTTATTAAAGAAGTATATACAGTAGTGTGAACATCTGCAAATCACCTATTATCTTTCATTCACTGCAAAAATTCAGAATTTAATGCTGAACAGCTTGCAGACGTTGATCGAGAAGCTTGACAAAATGCCAATAAGAGGAGCAGTGACACTTATTTTTTCCCACTTCAAGCACTGCATAAAGCAGAATGGAATTGTGCAACGCTGGAGGCATGACATTTACAGACCGTCTGCTTGGCGCTCAACCAGCTAGCTTATTCATTCAGTCTAGCAATGAGGACTTGGAAAGGAAGCACAGTGATGCTTGGCAATACAGCTTAACTGAGAATAAATGATAAAAACATTAACTTGCACTACTGCATTAGCAAAGTACTACTGGTCCTATGTTAATGCTCATATTGTGTATGTCTGTTAAAGAATGAGTTGTAAAAGAGACCGCCAGTCACATTTTCCCAACAATTAAGGAATAAAATGGGCAACCTGTTCTGCATAATAACTGAAAATTCACTGCTTATTCTGTTAAGGGACCATCCATGCAAAATCTGAATGCTTTATACTAATGAGAAAGGAATATACATGCAATTATGAATTTACTACTATGTTTATAAATACTGTTATCACCATCAAGACTGAGTTCCAGAAGGAGCTACACTGCAGTTCTGCTGTAGTACGCTTGTAAAAGATTTTTAACCTGAAGTGTAGCTATTATGTATGCAGCTTTATTCATATTCTATGGGCACAAGTTTTGTCACTTTTTAATTGGTGTGAATCAACATCCACATGTTGTAATATTGTACTTTGTACAGCCTTCCTAACTTTTGGTAAACAGTGGGACTAATGTATGTAGAAGTAAAGCGACATTAGTTTGTTTTATACATTTTAGTTTGTTTTTCTTTAGTATTAATATGTCTTGGTTTAATGATTCATTTAACTACAGTAAGGGTGCTTGGTTTACTTAACCTTTTGCATTCTGTGTAGGCTGGTTCTTGTGTTGTAAAGTATGTATACTAGTCCCTTACGGGAATATTTAAAGAATAAACAGCTAAACAGGTGACATAGTATATTAACCTGTGGTTTAGTATCCACAAAAGCAAAGGTGTTAAAAATGCAAAGGTATTTTCAATGTTTTGAATACTGCATCTAAGCGCATAAATAATTTATGCAAATGTGTATATATTTAGCTCTTTTTTAAGTTACCTTCCAGTAGACTTTTGATGGAATCCACGGTCACACTTTGTGGTGGAGGGGCATTCCGGTTTATACAAGTTGTACCACGCTACACTGCTGAAGTGTCCATGTGTAACCTTGCAAAATCTTTGCACAGCTACTGCTTGTGACAGAGTACCACATAAGCAGAAAGATTAGCTCAAAAACAGCTTTAAAAAAACAGGAACCATCATCTCAAAAGGAGACTTTTGCCTACTGCATGAACTAATTTGCTGGAGAGGTTGTCTCAAATGCAGTACCGCTTTCCAAATTCCAAATACTGAACTGAAGCAAAACACTCAAGAAACTGACCCTTTGTTTTTTTCAACATTTTTATTAATATGCATTTGCTAGATAAAAGACCCATTTCCTTGTCACCGATTAGGAAGAGGAAAAGGGTGGGTCATTTAACTGTGAGAGTATAAGCTACTCCAAAGGTAATTATGACTAAAAACACACACACACACACACACACACAATGCTGCACAAATCCTCCCAAATCCGTAACATCCGGTCGATTTAAACTGTAGTACTTTTCTTTGTGATTTTCTTTGTAAAGGTAACACAAAGATCAATGAAAAACAAGTTTTTCTCGGTGAAGGGATGCAATTGTTGAACACAGAAACAATATATAATCTATGGTTAAAATGTTTTTTTTCCTAAAATGCACATGGCTAGCACACAATTTTCTGTGACGTTTCAGAGGAAACCATAACTGCTAATCTCACTTCACTGCATCATCTACTATGTGACAGTACAGTAACCCTACTGATGGACTTCATCTTGTGACACCTTCTCACAGCCTGGTTGCTGAATCATGAAAATGTGATGAATAAATGAGGAACTACTATCTGTCAGAACTGGAGGGCAAAACATCACAGCAAAGTAACCTATAGAAGCAAAGAATGATACTCTCTTGTATGCTGTCCCCCAGCCCCACACATATACATCATGCTGTGGAATGGTGTGCATTGTCTGTAATTTCCCACTGAGTGGAAAACTCACAATTACGAGAACAAAACAATAGAAAAAAAAATAGAACGCACACAAATGCTCAGGCATCAGATGACTGTAAGCCCTGCCTCATGCATGAGACAGCTTGGACCCTCCACCCAACATGGCATATGTTAAAATCAGCATCAGTGCTGCAAACCTTCTCATTATGCTTAGATAATTGCTAGGGGGTCACCTATTAGATGCATAAAACTGGCAAGACCAGACTCGACATGCGACACCCTCTGGACTGGAAACAGTGATGCAGCGGACTTGACTGTCCTTGGGAACACGACAGATGCTGGTACTGCCAGTATTTTACGAGCACATCTGACTTGCGTACAGGAAGCAGTGTACATTTATATATTTATTACTTTCCTTGACATACTCACATTTAAATCTGAAGCTGAATTCTTAGAAGCAGTGAAACAGTCAGACTGGAAGTGTACAAATAACAGGACAGTATAAACAGCTTATCATCAAAACTGTTTTTCTGTTCCTCCTTTTGAAGTGGTATGGAGGCATTTCCTTTTCTGACCAAGTTTTACTTGCATTCAAGAGTTGGGTGCTATGATTTAAATGGCAGTGAGGGTGCCGGGTTTTTTTCCCCAATATGTTTTTTAAAAAGTATGTTAAAACTGCACATTATTGTTTACTATTATGTATTCATTTAGCTCATGCTTTTCTCCAAAGCAGCACACAATTTCAGATTTGTACCCTGAACTACTAGCAATTATTTGTCCATTCACACAGCTGTTTAATCTTTGTTACAGCACATAAGTAACTTGCTCAAGGGTACAGGAGGCAGAATGGGGATTTGAACATGGATCCTTCAACTAGAAGGCTATAGCTCTATCCACTACACTAGCAGCATATCAGAGATCATATGGATGGAAATATATGATGGGCCTGGTTGAAAAAAACAACTGAATGCCCATTTTCTGCCAGGGTATGAGCAAGCAGCACCTTCGCATTTTCACTCATAAGTGCAAGACACTTGAGATCAAGCTCTCTGTGAATCTGGCTCATCACACTGAGTTCACTTTCATGTACTCAGACAGTATTGCCACCCCCTCCCGGCAGTCAGTCCACATCTCCAGATGGATCCCTTGCAGAGAACGGCCTGTTGGTTGGTCCTTTATGCCCGTATGGTCGCTCAGTCAGTTTCTTGCCAATCGCGACGCTAAAAAGAAATGCTGAGCCAAAGTAAAACACACTGTTGATGGGGTGTGCTCCTTTCCCAGCTAGGAAGGGACCGCTCCCGATACTTCCCCATTCTCACTTTCCACAATACATACAAGATGGTTTGAAACATAGCAGACAAATAAAAGCTTTGTGACCAGCACTGGAAAAGATGCACTATTTCACTTCTGTGCTCAAACCTGACCGTGTCTAACCTGCCGTCAGACCATACAGTGGAAAACCAGGAGAAAGGCAGTGTAACGTAGTTAATCATCACCCCTCCTGTTCTCCAGAGGCAACCATGGGGACAGTTTGCAATTCAGAAAAATTAACTTGGCTTTTTCCTCTTTTTGTTAATATGCAGCATTAGTTGCTCAGAAACAAATTCATTACACTACATGTCCATGGTTTCTTCAATTATATCTGTGGGAAGAATTAGTGGAAAACAAACTGCAATTATTTTATGATTTTGACCTTCCAAATTATTAAAATGACACAATGCTATCAATGAATATTAGTAATTTTTCAATAACCTGCCTTTGTACAGTATTACATTTTTCACTGACAGTTTTTTTAGTTATACAATTATGTGAAAGGGTTGTATAATTCCATGTTGGTAACACAATCATCAAGCTCTCAACCCAAGAATAATTCTGAAAAAAAGCAAACAGAAATAAACTATAATGGAGCCGATTAGATCTTTGTACAAACTATGCAATACTACTGTAATCTGCTCACAGAGTAGCAACCATGTACAAAAATACATTTCTAACATATAAACATGTTAATTTGCACGGAAGGTTGTCAATACACTTGGAAAATTTGCACAGTGTTTCACCTGAATAATGTCAGGCACTTTCAAAACCACCTAAGCAGTTTCCTTAAGTACATTCAGATCAGGGAAATGTTCATAGTTGAATATCATGGTTAGGAATAGGATTGCAAAATAATTAAAACTGTTCTTACAGTATGTATAGTACAGCTTATAATATAACATTGCTGCATTTCATTTTTCATTCTCTGAGTTTGACCCACCAAACATGGGAGACCCTTTGAACTTAGCACCTTAAACACACACAAGTTTAAACATACCTCATCATACACACACCCACTGACATGTGCCACACAGGTCACAACAACACTCTCAAGTGATCATAGAATAAAGCTGTATTTTACAACCCAATGATTAGAACTCTATTTTATCCTAAGCCCACTCTGTGACAGCTGCAAGTGTGCAGCTAAATTTAAACATCTGAAATATTTCAGAGCCAATGCTGGGATTAAACTTATCACTGACATCTGCCATGCTGTCGCTTACTCGAGTCCTGCATCAAATGACCAGTAGTTTGATGAGAATAAAGAAAGTGCAGTCAATACCTTTTGCTGCCTGTTGAAAAGCATCACTGGCATGTTATACTACTGCCATTAACTTTAGCAAGAGGACGCCCATGTTCCCACAATCATATCAACAAAACAATGTGAAGGTGTCAGTTATAGTCCACACAAGTTCCTGTTCTCCATACAGTAACACGGATTAAAAGTAGTCCCTGTGGTGGGGACACATTCTCTGTCTATTAGACGTTATTTCATTCAACACAGCCTAAATGGCCATCGGTGACCAAAACCCAGCAGAGCACAGCTAAATGGACGACAGAGATGTATCTCATGAAGAAAGGTTCCTTAACTGTACGGAAGAGTAAAATTGTCTGTTGTCTTAAATTAAATCAATGAGGTGTGCACACTTAGAGCTGCAGTGAGGCCAGAGGCACCAGGGATCCCCAATCGCTATGCTACCCAAACTGCTGCTTGTGAAGACTGACAAGGGACGTAACCAAATCAACCTTAAATAGAAAGAGACACTATGTCATAAATATACACAAATTAACATATAATCCTTCCATCACATGGACATGCACTTGAAACAAAAGCAATAAATTAGCCAGCTTTAAGCATGACTTCAGAACCTTTTGAGCTGTGGTACTTGATCAACATGTGACACTTCGGAGGCTTCAGGGGACACTGGGAGCACAGTGAACAGTCACATCAGCGAACACTGCCGATTTCTGCGCCTTGAGCATTCTCTGGGGAATCATATGCCTGTGTTCCCTCTTGGTACTGTCCACAATAGAGCTTCCTGTACATTCACTGTATTCCCATCTAAGGTCCTGTCAACATTCCTCTTGTTTACACTTCTACTCTAAATCATTTTCCTTCTAAATTCATCTCAAGTCTTTAGAAGACACACAATCTAACCTTTTTCATGGCTTCTTACACTAGGACCTGTATTCACTTGCAATCAGGTAAGATATTTTTCTAAAATTAATACAAGGTTTTCCTTATAGGCCTGATCTTATTATTTTTCATATAGAGTGTGACATATATTACTCCACCCTTATCCAAAATGAAATTCTCATAAAAAGGCTGTAAAAATTGGATTTACCACACTGTACAGTTATAGTTTTATCATTCTGAGAGGTGTTTGCATAAATTCTGAGGGATGGCTCAATGTAATTAAAAACTAGACGCTTTTCACAGCTCAGTGGCACCGAAAGAGGATCAGTGTCAGTGTTTTACAGGTCGCGCCGCCGCCGTAACGGAGGCGGGGGAGCCTCGTGCGACGATTAAAATAATAAATAACAATAAATGAGTGTGTGCTTGGATGAATGAAGGTGTGACTCCTCGCACCTCCTCCCGCGTCGTGCTGCGGCACCGAGCGAGAAACGCGGACCGCGGCGATTCCAGTCGCCCAAGTTTAACGGCGCTTCCATGGCAACCGCACGCTTCGCCGGACCCGTCGCTCGTCCGCGAGCCCTTACGCTTTTGCACTTACTTAACGCATTAGTCTATCCCGGAGAATAGTGAGAAAAAAAAAATCACTTACCAAAAAACGATCATCCATATAAAAACACTGCAGCTTCAAATCCGACTTACATACACACATATAAATATATATTCAGCTCAGGTCACAGAAAACGTGTCGATCCAAGAGGAATTTTACGGGATGTGGTAAAAACTGAGTTTGGGTGAGAAGCAGTAGAAAATACTGCGCTACATCGCACGCGCAGCGTTACATGCCGTTCCAGAGCCGCTCAGTCGCGAGCGGACGCCGGCGCGCCCACTCCTCCTCCCAGTCTGAGGCCACACGCCGCGGAGGAGGGACCGGCTCGAGCGCCAAAGAGGAGTTGGCGCGGTTCCTGTCGGGAATTGTAGTCCAATAATGGTAAATAAATATCACCGCCTCACAATAATCAAACAAGCCCGTAGAAAATAGTTATATGATTTTAGCACTCTATGGAAATTAACACTAACGAAAATGTCCCTGTTTTTCAAATACTTAACTGATAATAATAACTGTTAATTCTGACGATAATATTGAAACTTTCAAATATTTACTGGCAGGCAAAATGCCTGGTACAAATTATTCAACACCATAGAAAATGTGTCTACATATTAATATAATAATGGATACAAAGGCAAACAATTTTTTTACTTACACTTCACATCAACATACTCAACACTCACTCAACATACATTTTTCTCCTCAAAAAAAAAACCCCATGGCAATTCTGTTTAGAAACCATCATCTATACAACAGATAATAGTAAACTGCTCTTGAAACATGTCAGCGATTGTAACAAGGTGGTGTCACAGATGTCTATTCACGTTCAGGACTATGTATTTTTAGTAATTATAGTACATGAAAACAATGAAAACCTAAAAATATTCTCTTTACCCTGAAGTGGAGTCCACCCTCTTTTATGAATTTCACAACACTGTTTCTGGTGATGTCCTCATCGGCACAGTTTTCTGCACAAATATAGATGGTCCCAAAAGAGTGACTAGTCACTGTTTTAAAGACAGAAGAAGGAACCAGTGGCAGCGGGGGCCAACAGGAAACACCATCATGAAGTTTGGTTAAATATAGAACTTGTGTCGTTTCACTACAAGAATCTTCCGCTCAAGCGGATAAACTTTACATGTTTTTCTGACACCAAGGGTGTTAGGACAGATACTAAAGTGAGAAAAACTACATATTACATGAAATAGTTGCTGTTAAAATACTGGAGATGACTGCTATTTGATAAAGCTTGTGCTGGAGATTGTGGTACACTGTTAAGAGGAAAATGTTTTGAAACCCCAGTAACAGTAGTAAGCAGCAACAATATCACCAATGGTATTTTCAAAACATCCAATAAAAATATGATTGCAGAAAAGAAACTTATGAAATTATTCAAACCACTTACCAACAAGTTCTGAATACTATGGAATCAAAAATAATCAGCATTTTGAAAACTGTATTTAAAAATCCTTTTCCACTACTGCCAACAATGTATCCACTATTTGTCACTGAGCTGCCAGGTGGACAGACATCCTAAACATTAGTTTACTTTCAGTTTACATTTAGTTCATATTCCTTTTCTAAACATTAATCTTATAGCTAGATCTTTTGTTTGATCTTTAACTTTTCTTTATCATAATTAATGCCATATTGCTTTTTTCCATTTTATAATTTTCAAAAAACAGTAAGTTGCCAGTTTATTAGGGACACCGATCTAGTAACATGTTGCGCTTCCTGTGGCCTTTAGAATAACATAAATTTGTCTGGGCATAAATTGTACAAGATGCTGGATGAGTTGTGCAGTAATCTTGTACTATGTGAAAGGGATTGCATTGCATAGTTTCACAGTCTTGCTGCAAGCAGCCCTTTCCACATCATCCCAAAGAAGTAAGGTTCAGGAAGTGCAGGTCACTGAAGCTATGAAAAGCCACTGTCATGTTCCAGGAACTGTTTGGTAATGATACATGTCTTGTGACATGCTGCAGTATCATATTGAAGGTGACTATCTGAATTTGGATGCGCTACAATCATGAAGGGATGGAGTTGATCAGTAATGATATTTAGATACACCATGATATTCAGATGTCCTTCAGTTGGCATCAAAGGCCCTAATGTGAGCCCGAAAACATTCCCCACACCTTCACACTGCCACCACCAGACCTATACTGTTGGACAACAAACAGGACAGCTACATGGACTCATGCTACCTGAGCAAAATTTTGATCCTGCCATCAACACGATGCAAAAGGAACTTGGATTCATTCAACCACAAAACTTTTTTCCACCCTTCAGTGGTCAAATTTTGATGCTTCTGTGCCCACTGGAGATGAGGTTTCTTGTTCTTTACAGACAGTGTTGGCACCCAACATAGGTTTAAATTATGGGTTATTATTATTATTATTATTATTATAACTATCAGTCGTAGTAGTATTACCAAATCAGGCAATTCGTTAGGCAATTATTATAATCACTAGTATCAATTATAACACTCTTTGTTGATCTACTGACATCATTTTCATTTTTTGTAATGATATTGCATTTCAAGTTAATTCTATGCCTTTTTCACATAACAGGTTTTTAAATACAGGTTAGGGTTTGCTTTCCTTTTTCAACATTTACACATCTCTGCGAAAATGTTTCGCTTTAGTTCTCTTTTTGTTATAGATCGTAGTCACGCGATGTATGAGGTTCTACCCAGTGGGCGCGCAGCTGTAGGACATCAGAGGTGCGCAACAGAAGCGACGCCGCAAGCAGAGGGGTAGGGTGAGGGAGGGTGAGGGGCTGCCCTCCCCATGTCACCAAGGCTGGTGTTTTGAAGGTCCATCTTCCTAAGGCATTTGTTGAAATCGTGATTTGATAGCTTATTATGCAAATTTGAGGTCACAAATTCTCCTAAAAAGAGCCCACATTATATGTTGGAAGCTTGTACTGGTCCTTAACTGAACTATACCATGGTGTCAGTGCAAAAAATATTGAACATATTTGTGCTTAGGATATGTGGTCATAGTATACAGAGGAAAAATGTTGGTTCTAAATCAACCCAGCTAGAGGACAGATGCGGTCGCTGAAAGAAAATGATTCCGTAAAACCGCAATTTTTTTATAACCTTGAACAAAAACACCGTAGCGCTAAGGTGCAACGGCGAATTCCTGTTCTTGTCTCCTGGCTCCATCTTTAGGTGATGCAGCGAAATGATCCACTGATAGAATTTCTATTTGGTGTAGAGATATTGTTCTCTTGGAACTAAATAAACGCAAATAAAGTACTAGCAAATTCATCGGTGAAGTACGGGTCAATTCATGGGTTAAATATATATTTAAAAGTTATATACAAAAAAATATAGTACACTTTATAGTATATTATATGTACACACTATAGGTTCTAACTATATTTCTGAGCCATTATTTTATCTGTGCTGCTCGGGGGATTTCAATAATGGATTTAAAGATATAGCAGGCGCCAGATTATGGAAATGTTCGATTTACTTTCATACAGCGATCAGTGTGAGGAATTCTGGGATTTGTAGTCGTGTGGGACACTGAGGTCAAAAGTCAACTGTTCCAAAATGGCGGCCTTCAGAGGGAAGGTAGTTTTAAAGACCGTGAAGAAAATTATTGTACAGTTTTGTCCATTCGAATCTAACGTACGCTCCACAAGGTAAGGATATATATTTATGACCCTTATATATAAATATTGCACAGTTACTAGAAGTGTCGAGAACACACTAAACTTAGTAACATATGTTTGTGGGACCATGAATTCGTTGTTATTTATGGCTTGTAGGTTGGAAAGCAGTATCGATTTTTGACGTTACGATTCATAATACAGAAAAGCAAGGATTGTAAAAATAGTTTTCAATTTTACTTGTGTAGCTTCCCAAGGCTGGGTTTATCTGGGAGAAGAGGTTAAGCTCTTCTCGGCGGTACGCGACTTAGGGGACTGAAGAGAGCTCGGGTGCGCAGTTCACCCTTTTATTTATTTTCATTATTTTTGTACACAGGGAGTTTCTTGCTGTCGTTGGCAGTGAGAAAGTAAGATCGACTAACATGAACTGTGAAGTGAGTACCGATGTCAGACATGATGGATCTGATCCTCTGGTTGACATCACATTCGGTGAGTCAACCTCCATCCCTCTCACACGGATAGTGTGTCAGAGTCATGCTTTTGACAGCACGCAGCCTCTGAACCCAGGCAAAATCTGTGTACAAAGGCAATTTAAGATAACATGACAGTTCAGAGGTTGTGTCATGTTATGCTAAACATATATATATGGAATAAAGTCCACTTTAAGGAAGGTTATTTGGATGCAAGTTGAGAAATGGGAACCTGAATGTATTTATTTACTGTGGTTATACCAGTGGCATGACCCTCCTTGTGACTGCTTTGTTCATTTGTGTCGGTTTATTCTTTCCTCAGGGGATGGTGAGAGGTTACTGATGAAGGGGAAGAGACTGACCAGCTTTGAAATGCTCTCAGCTTTGCAGGCCCACTGTGAAGCAAAGGATCCACATTCCAAAGAAGAAAAGAAGTAGCTGCTCATTTTATGATAATATATATTTATGTACTTTGAATAAACATATTTGTTAAATTGTGAACAGAAAAATAAAAAAGTTGGAAAAATTGAAAAAGCTGTTTCATAGAATCATTCATTTAAGCAAATCTTTGTATAAATTGTTTAGAAAATACACATCATTTGTTGCACTTTGCATGTACATTTAAATGGCAGGATAAAGGTAGCTGTTTTTCAGGAAGAAATATTTATTCAGCAGACACCAGATCATTTATACAACAAGTATTTTTCTCCATTAATCTTAGGTCTAGAACCTGTGCCTATTTTATCATATTTCCTGAAGTTTTTAAACTTTAATGCAATGAAGATGCTGTAACTGCCAGGTTTTTCAGATAAGGTGCAACATTTAAAACGTAAAGGGTCACAATATATTATTTCCTTTAGTACTGTGGACTTAAATGTGTTACTGGAGTTTCAGCTGAGTGTTAGTTTAATCACCTTTGCTTAGTATAGTTTTGATTAAATGAGCAATGATACCCGTTGGTCTTTATCTCTAAATTGTCGCCAGTATTGTTTTATACTGCAAACATTCCATATCTGTTAGAACAAATATTTACTATAAAGTGGTACATGCACACTAATAATCTGAAAGGCAACTTTGTATAATTCCACTATTATCCTTTTTCTTTGATACTTGGTGAAATGAAAAAAAATCCAGTGTGTAACTACGTTCTGGGTGATGAAATGAAGCCCAGCCTTACTGTTCCCTACTTGGATCGAATCCCTTTTCTATTCTGAATATCTGTCCTATTGAAGGACTCAGGATGACGTTCGTCTTGTGGGCCGGCGCTGCACTGCGGACACGTGCCACCGGTGTCCCTTTAAATACCGACAAATAACCTCCAGAAATCCCAGAGCCGCCGAACAGCAGCACAGGTTCATCGAGATCTCCGGAGAAGCCTCGCTCTCAGGGACAATGGTTGAAAAATACGTGGGCACGTGGAGGATGGTCTCCAGCGAGAACTTCGACGATTACATGAAAGCTTTGGGTAAGATTTGCTTTTGATTGCCATCTTCTGTACTGTAAAGAACTCATTCATAACGCAATAAAAAGACATGGAAATGATAAGTTGCTCACTTTCAAGGCGTGATGAAAGTTACTTCAGCTTCTGCAAGAAGAGCTTCGGTGTTTATTACTGGTAGTGCCGTTAACAGTTTAATGTAAACCGAGGGCTGCAAACCAACAGCCAGCTGAAGGGTTTGATGTTGGCGTGCCAGGTGTGGGGTTTGCCACTCGCCAGATGGGCAACATGGCCAAACCGAGTCTGACCTTCAGTGTGGACGACCAGGGGGTCATCTGCATGAAGTCACAGAGCACCTTCAAAACGACCGAGGTCAAGTTCAAACTGGGCGAGGAGTTCGATGAGGTCACTGCGGACGACAGAAAGACCAAGGTGGGGCTGCGATCCAGGGGCCAGTAGATCCCTGTTCATCTGCTGCATCTCATTTTCCTCTCCATCAGCCCTTTTTTGTACCCGGATAAATTTGCAGAAGTTCCGTTTTGTTTGCCCATATTGCTCACTGTTCTCTACCCGGACTTGAACCAACAACCTTCAGATTGACAAACCTGATTTCAAATGGCGAATTTAAACCAAACTGTAGAAAATGTCTCATTTTTCTTTCCCAGACCACTTTTACGCTTGATAACGGTAAACTGATACAGAAACAGCGCTGGGACGGTAAGGAAACGATCCTGGAGAGAGAAATCAGTGACGGAAAACTGATTGCGGTAAGAAATCGTCATGTTTTGTTTTGCGTTCCTGCTTTAATGTCTCACTTTTCCCGTAAATAATAGACTGTGTTTTAATCATATATCCCTGTATGCGATCTAGTGGTATTATATTTTAGCCATTTAGAACAAACCGTTAGCAAAATTAATGAAATGCTGCATGGGGTAGTTTTTTTGTTGTTTTTTTTTTTTAACTGTATGCTACGTGTTAATTAGGTATTTTGATATATTTACGTATTTAATTATATGTAATAATTTAGTTTTTTAAAATATGTAGAACTCACGAAATAAAAAATGAAAAGACTTGAGACTGTATCAATTTCAGCCCAAGTACCTGGTGTTTTGATATTTTAAATAACTGTTCACACATGCTGTTGTTAAGAGACCCACGTTTAGAAAAGAAGAGGCATTTTTGCTGAACAAACCTTATTTATTCCGCCAATATCTGGGTCTGACTCCATTTGGCAAGTTGTGCAATGTGTTTAACCCGTCAGCAACATGAGGAATTGTTATGCCACTGACTCAGTTTCATACACTTGTCTAACAGCTTGAATGATTAAAAATGTTTCTTTATTTCCTTAGTTCTATGTGTTTTCAGAATAATAACTTGTATTACATAAAGTAAAATACTTGAACATCCTGCACAGTAGAAAAAAAAACTCATATTTTCAACCCGTTAAAAATGACTAGCAATTCTTATCTAGCACTTTGTTGTATAGCACATGATATACAGTTTTAAATAACTGTAGATGATTTCCTCATGACTGTTTTGTTTGTTTTTGCTGTAGTAAGCAGCCCTTTTAGCCCCTTGTACTCTGTGGTTCCTTTATAGAAGTGCAACATGGGCAAAGTGACTGCAGTGAGGACATACGTGAAGGAAGCTTGACGGGATTCGGCCGGTTTTGGTGGCTGGATTGAAGACACCAGGCTCAGTTCAATGAGCTCCAAAATAAAACTTGTGTCTGGCTAATGTTTTAATACTCAATCAAAGACATGGTTTGTATCCTCAGTGGCAGTAAGTCTGTGGTGACTTAATTAAACAAAAGTTTTAAAACAATAGTGGTTTCATCTCGATACATTTTTTTTTCAAGATTTTATTGTTTTTGAAAATTCTATAAAAGGTTTTTTCTTTTCTTGGAAACTGTGCATTAAAATCCTGTGTCACCACAGTGAACACTCCCCCCAGAACCAAAAATAAACTAAATGTGACTTTAAATCATTATACATGCATTATTCTTAATTTGCCTCTCTTGATGACTTAAATTCATTGGATCACATTCATATTTATGCATTTTTACTTGTAAACTATGCCCACGTAAAATAGATCCAGTGTCTATAAATGGTTTAAAATCAAATCGAATCAAAAGTCAAAACTTTGGTCGAAGGTTTTGCCTTTCATACACACAGTTGGTTATTGTAATGTGCCAGTTCAGGGGAAATGAAAATTCACATTGCCTGCTATTTTCCAGTCCATATACAAAAGGAAAAGAAGGTAACATCAAATGTTCTGCTAAATATAATTAGACAACACTACAAATAAGGAACTTAATGCAAAATCCTTTGAACGATATACATCCATTTTTATGTTAGTTCAGCATTACACACTGACAGGGGAACACTGCAGCATGAAGAATATGTTAATCTGATTTTTTGGAGGGTGTACAATCTGGTAAATTACTTTCATATCACTATTATGAAGACATTAAAACAAAGAACTTTACCAAGTCATACAGCCCATTATTACAGCAAAATAAAAACTAGTCATTCAACGAACAAATTCATCTGTTTAATATTTTATAGTGTATATGCTTATATAGTGTTATATGTTATTATAGCAATTTTGAGTATGTCAATTTTAAAGTTTAGCAGTCTTAATGAGATGCAACATTTTGATATAACAAACATTTATTTTCATTCTGTCTCAAAAACTGTCTGATTGTTGATCACTAAAGTAATGTGCAATTCAGTGGTAATGGGATAAACCAATCTGAATATTAGCTAGTGGATTTTTTGATGACTTTTATAAATAATAATTAATTAATATTTGTACCCCAAATAAATTCATACTGTCATCGTAAAATGTACAAGAATAATCACACAGTTAGACTTTCTCAATCTGTTTTTGCCCATTAACTATACGCAAGTCTTTCACGGTCATTTTCTGTAATTTCAGCCTCAAATTAAAAATGTTCTTTCAGCTGGAATTGGTGTATTCAAAGGCATAATATATATATCAATCTACAGTATACTTTATATTCAGTGAGCAGAGTATATGTACTTATGATATCATCTTTTAATATTTGGTGATAGACTGACATCCCATCAAGCATATAGTATCCTAGCCTAGTGCCCAGTAATTCCAGGACTGGCTCTGGGCAAGAGACCCTGACCAGGACAAGTAGCTCAGGATAATGGATGGATGGATGGGTAGATGGAGCTTTTTAGTTAACAATTACATTGTACATTTATAAGCAAAGAACTGGTGTCTGTGTAGTTGAGACAAATATGAAGTCTGTGCACATAGAGTGTGAAGTTACCACACTGAGATGCTGACATAAACCAAACTGTATTATGTTTGCAAAGATCCCTAATTTTTGTTTATCTGATTTTTTATGTGAGATGTGTGAAAACCATCTTCCTTACTGCATTAAGGCTGACTTTTGTGGCAGGATAATGGGTCATTTTTAAGCCAGTTGCAGTGTTACAAAACTCTTAAAGAAAATTTCACAAGTCTAAGGTCACCAGCAGTAACATCAAGAAACATCTGCACTGAGGTAATTTGTTTGCAACACACATACCAAATCATTGCAATGTAAGTCAGAGATGACATATTCATGTTAACAAAAATAAAGATCAAATGTAACATTGTAAACCTCTAAAGCTCTCTAAGCCTCTGTCCTAAATGTCATTAAGGATTTATTATATGAAAACTCATATTTAAACTAGTAACAACAGTTAATGTTAATAAGATTCCCACAAGTTCAACAGGAACTCTATAATTTAAATTATAGAATTTTCTAATGGTTTTGTTCAAATATATTTTGTGAAAGAATTGTTCAGACATTCACCCCACAGGGAAAATCAAAGGCATCCAGATGATGCAACGAGTTTTGCAGAAACTGGAGTCATTCTGGCCACTGTGACAAAGGACAAAGGTTGGCAGCTGTAAAACAGCTCTGAGCTTCTAATTGTCAAAGACCAGAACCTCACAGGTCAGAGAGGATGTGTGTGTCGTTCCTTGTGCAGTAAAACACTTCCTTTGCTCTATGTGGAAAGCATGCAGAAGACTGTGAGCCCCCTCACAATCCCAGGCACTGATCAACACCCAGAACTGAATTGTGTTCCAGAGGTGTTCAAGGGGGAATGTTCATGGTGCAGGAAGAAGGGGTTATTTAGTGACTGTCCCTAACTATAAAAAGGATTGGAACAGGTGGAATTGTGGGCCAGGCCTCCTCATCAGCAACATCCGTTCCCTCAACACAATGTGTCTGGCAACCTTCCATGCTGTATAAGGTTGAAACTCTACAATATGCCAAACATCCACAAAAGTCACTCTTTGTGGAAATGAAAACATGAACTTGTATCAGTAACTACACAACATTATCGGTGCGGGACAATGAGCAGTGAGGGCTTGCTGGGTGTTTTCTTAGAGGACCAGCAGATATAACAGATTTTTTCCACATTGGATTGAAATTCTGGGCATATCTGCCTTTATGAACAGTAATGTGAGTAATGTAACAAGTGATGTTTCAAGCAATGCTGTGCAAAGTAAGGTAACAAGTAAAATGTTTTTTCAGAACAAAGATGGCAGTTTACACGGGGCACGATGTGCACTGTAGCAGTGTAAGTCATGGTAAAGCAGTTTCACCATCTTATAAAACAGTGACCCCCAGGCCCAGTTCCAGGGGGGTGTATATTTTCTGTGTGAAAAGAAAGCATCTCCCACTGCTAACTGGCGAAGGGTGTCACCTCATTTAAACAGTACTGGGTTCAACACCCTGTATCTCTCGCAGCTTTACAAAAGGCATGAGGAAACAAACATGTTCAAGAAACAGTCAGGATGGTGAAAGTGAGGCATAGAGCAGAATTTTTAAAATTATTTTAGAACAGCAATTAAAAGTTTGAGTACACATGTTGAAAGCTGCCTTGTGTTTGTGAAGGACAACTGTTTTTAGGATTTAAAACATCATTCTTAATCATTCCCATTCCTTTTCTTTTTTTCACGTTTACAGAAAAATAAATGGTAAGACATTTTCAATTGCGAAAACATGTTTCCAGCAAGTGTACTTATAATTTTGACTGGTATGTTAGCTAGTAGGTTTTGGAAATGTTGTAGATGAATGTTAGTATTTTACAGTTAATCAGTATAAGTCAAATGAGTGTTTTTCTCACACAACATTCCGATTTGACACACAAGTAGCTGCTGAATGAAAATAAAACTGCTTGACTAACTGCTTCAGCTGTTCGGTTTATTCCAGTAGGAAGACTGTGTCTCAAGTTTGATGACAATATGTTTAACATATGAGCAAAACGCTGTAAAAGTTACATGCTGGCACACAATCAAAGGCAGGAAGATCATCTAACATGAAAAGAAGTTTCCAGAATAATCAGATGGGAAAATTACCACTCAAAAAAATGCTGTAAATCAAACTATAAAATGGGCACTTGGGAAAAAATACAGTACATTTTTTGAGTGAACATTAGCATTCTAAATTCAGTTGATTATATCTTTTATCAACTAAAAACTATTTTAATAGTCTTCATTTCAGCTGTGCAAGGCTAACTAATGACAAATTCTGTTGGAACATAGAGCAACATAGGATAGGCTCAACAAGGCAAGACTGAGAATCAGTGAAACAAACGTAAATATAGTTCTCAAAGCTTTGTTTTCAAAGTCAATAGGGGTCCAGTTTCATTATGTTGCATCTGGCATGATTCTTTTTTTAACCCGGTTCATCATTGCTCACAGATAGCTGTATAGAGGTAAACAAATCATTGAATGTGTGAGAATTGAAATGAATGGCAAGATTGCAAGCCACACCACAGAGAGGAGTAACTGCATATTGTAAAGACCATGAAAAAATGGAATGCACAAGCAAAACTTCTCCTAAACTCAATATATTAAAATTTAGACTGGCAGGGTTTGAAATCCCTACCTTTTACAAAATCACATTTTGAGTGTGAACAGTCAAACTTTCAAACCGGTCGCATTAAAAAAATTTTAGACATAAGCCATGCAGCAGCAAACACATCTGTATAGACATGTGGGTAGTTGCACTGCCTGTTAGTTGCTGGCATGTGGAGAGTATGGTCGTGTGGGGCCATCTTGTTGACAATGTGTTCATCTGGCTTTCTATCACTCCAGGAATTAAATCACATCCTTTGGATAACATGTGGAAATCTCCACTCCAGTGCGGTGCTCGCACCCTTCCTCTCTCCTTTCCAAAACTACTCACACAATGCACTGAGCCGGCTACGCTCAGACTCTGTCGGTGCAGAAGGAAGGCCAAGGCCACCGCCGCTACAAGCTATCCTGCCCAGCTTCCTTGGGAACTGGTGTTTCTTTTGACATTTTATTTTTTATGCCTTGAAAAAATGCATTCCTCCCAGCCTGGAGGACACCAGTCCAAGATGGTGTGCACTGAAATGCCAGAATTGTCCCTGCACTCATCAACAAGCTTTGGCTCAGAGGTTTGTCTGAACACTAAATCATGTGGACAAACATTAAGTCCAGTTTCTCATCTTACCTGCTGCACTGGAAATTAATCTGCTAAAATGAATCACTGCGGCCGCTTCCTCAAAAACCGATACATCCCTCTTCAAAATGGTGGCAGGTATTTACATAAGCTGAGACGCTGGATGTTTAAATCTGGATTGTCTGGATCATTCTTTTTAGTCGATAATGAAAAGACAATATAACAATATAATGGAACATGTAATAATCATATCACATATCAAAGCAGTAATGGACTGACTCTTATGTGTTCAGCTAAAATTATTATTTCTTGTGGTATGAGTTACTTCTGAAATCTAGTATCACGTATCAAAGCATGAAGCTGTGAACAATTTGTTAAAATAAGAATGTCAGCAAGTAACAGATTATGAAGTTATAATTTATGCCAAATATCAGGATAAACAGTTTGCAAAAATGGACAGGTGGCTATTTCAGTGTAATAATCAGCACCAAGTGCATTTTATCTGATTCAAATGAAGAAGAACTATTATAAACTGCTGGAAAATATGCTTGTGCATTGCATAGATGAGATGTATTTATCTATACAACACTGTGAAAAATGTGAAAGACGTATACTGTACATGAACATGTCTCTATGCACAGATAGATTAATAAAATAATCTGTCTTTGTATTTATAAACTTTATATAACAAACTGTGTGCAGCACAAAGCCCTGTTTACTATGACTACACACATAAAAAGAAACACTTACAGAAATGTGTGTGAGAAAAAGACCCATTACAAAAAGAGACACTGAAGGAATAGTTGGTCCTCAGGGTACTGTATTGGAATACTCATGAACCACAGTCTAGATTCCTTAGAAACATCTGCTGCTGGCCAGCAAACTTTTCCCATGTATGCTTATATGCAATAAGGGGCTTGCAAGGCCATCAGTTCCACCAATTCTGCTCAGAGGGACACAACAGTGTGAAAGTATATTTTTGTATGCTGTATATTTGTTTTAAAGAACTTTTTTCCATTTATATATCAGATGTCAGTACGGTTGTAAATGTAGCAGTTATGGTAGTCATTATGTTAAAGCCTTTTTTTGTAAACCCTCACCAAGTTCAAATTCTTCCTCTTTTTTGATTTAGATCGGTTTGCATTGCTGGTATGGGTGGCTTTACTGATAAATTTAACAAAATGTTCACTTGGGTAAGTTAGTTGCCTAGATGTTGCAAATGCGTTACCTCATGCAGCAGCATCTATGAGTTCAGGACATGTAGGAAAATATTATGGAGATCAACAATACATTAATGTTTGGGCTCCCAGAAAATCACTCTGACCTTCATGAGCAGATGATAAACTCCCAGCCTCCTTAACAGCCCAAGCCCTGTCCTCCCAAAGACCTCCAAAGATTCTGGCCGCTGGGAGTTCCTTCAGATTTGTTTTCTTTAGATTCCTGGACCACTTTCAGTTTCCCCTAAATTTTCCTTCAAGATGCGCTTTTCTTTTGGCTTGACTACCTAACTTATTCTGAGACGCCTTTCAAATTTTTTGAGATAACATGATCAGTTCTAAGCAGGGTAATCAGCAAAAGCCTGCTTTCTTTGCTCGGTGGCTGTTTTCACCAAATACCATCCCAGAAAATGCTCAGCTGTGTGTTCAGTCCACAATTGGATCATGAACATCAAATTATATTCAAAAGATGACTAATAACTCGTCACACAGGAATATAAAGTAGCCTCTGTCCTGTCCAAATAAACTTTGTCACACAGATATTTTGAAAGAACTATTTTGTCTCCAATAAGATGTTCCTGCTTTAGTCTCTCAAAACACTGCACATCTACCGGTCTCTTTAGAATGAAACACACGCTGTGGTCACACTGTTTTTGGGAAAATTCCCATGCACCCCTTTCCAGCTAACTTTATGTAAATGGTAATAAGAATACACCTTTATTTGTTTAAAAGTAAATCATAATCCAACAACCATTCACCTTAAATATTTTAACAGGTTTCTTTTTTCATGTTGAGGCAGTTCAGGGCTCTTGTAGCAGTAATATTAAGCCGAAAGAGATGTCACATATAATAAGCAAAATGGAAAGAGAAAATATTATGTGCAAACAGCCTCTGATGTAGCCACTTGCTTTTCAGCTATATGAAATGGTAACTTGTTTTGGGATTACACGCTTTCCAGCATTTGGCCTGTGAAACAATGGAAAAGAATGCACGAAATCCACAAGAAAAAAATTCTACTTAATGTTTAGGGAAGATAATAGGCATGCTGAGTTTGAGAAGCCCAGAGGAAACAGGAAGACATCTGTCATCTGCTAACCTTTCTCCAAGTTCCCTGTGAAATCTACTTTTAACTGTACAAACCAAAATAGACAGAGAATATTAATTCAATTTTTAAGATTTAATTTAGCCTTTGACAGTTGTAAAGAAGAACCAGTAACAATGCTGATGTCCTCTTCCCAAGACACAAAGAACATTGATACTGTGATTTATAAGACAATAAGTTGTGCAGGGGTTTGGTTACATAGTCACAAATTTAATAAGCCCACACATCTATCCGATAATTGGGTTACCTTTTGGACCTTAATAGAGTAAAGAGGACAAACAGTGTTCTAGTATAACACAAGAGTTATGGTAGGAGAGTGAAACTGAATGAATGAATTATTAAGTGCATTTTGATTGAGGATGTAAATTATATGAATTATATCACTTCTTACTCTGTTGGTTATATAGTTGGTTACAAATTTGCGACTGTCACTGATCAAGAAGGCAAAGTAAGCAAAAAATAGATAGTTGTTTCAGCTAAATTCAATTGACCTTGTAGGCGAGTTTGATTCTGAGCCCAATCTGACCCATAGTCAGTCAGTGACTAACACAACCAGGGTAATCCCACACACTGATATGCTGCATCTGCATCTGAAATAGCCGTAATGTCTAATAATGCCATGCCTTCTTCCCCACATTCACAACACAGCTGCACAAACAAGCTTAGCATGCAACTTGTGACCCAGTAACTTTGACCTACAAACTATAATTGAAGTGAAGCTCTGATTTTGCTGTTTTTTTAAAAGCAAACTTTAGGTTAGTCATGTGACCCTGAGAACCACAAAAGGAGTCCATACAGTACAGATACAACCATCTGTAGCCACTAAGGTTCAGGCTAGGCTACGAAATTAATTTAATCTCTCGCCCAATAATGCCATGAATACTTATTAATCAATAAACCTTCTAAAAAGTGCAGTAGACAAAAAAACCCTCAAACAAACCAGTATTTGGTGTGACCACCCTTTGCCTTTAAAACACCATCAATTCTCTTATGCAAACTTGCATATAGTAGAGGTTGGTAGGTTCTTCCAAACATTTTGAGGAACTGGCCACAGTTCTTCTGCAGACTTTGATTGTCTCTGCATGTCCTCCCAGACTGACGTGATCATGTTGAGATCAGGGCTCTGTGGGGACCATACCATCTGTTGCAGGATTCCTTCTTTTTGCCGAAGATAGTTGTGTATGACTGAGATTGGGTGTTTGAGGTCATTCTCAGGCAGCAGAATGAATTTGGGACCAATGAGAAACCTCCCTGATGGTAGATAAGAATCTACCTGTACTTCTCAACAGACATTGAAGTTGCATGCCTAAGACTTTTCCACAGTATTGTATGTGAAACAGATCAGGTTTAAAGATGTCCAGAGTCCCTTGTAGTTTAAATAGAAAACAAACAGCTGTGAAGATTATAACAAAGAGCAATTTGAAATTCTCACTGTGTAGATTTGGGCCTATAAAAGAATAAAGAACTTAAACCAAATATTTAGACATTTGCCTGAATAAATTTAGCTGAAAATTTAGAACCAAGAATCTGAATTTGAGAATGTGACATGTTCATACAAAAACATTAAGAAAGGCTTAGAAAAACATTATTTTGATGCTGTTGTAGGATGTTAGTCTCTTCCTCCAGTATCTACATGATGGATTTTTTCCAGTAAATACTGAGATCCATTTTCGTTAATCAGAAATCCTGAGCAGGGTCAATGCCATCCTGAGTCTATCCCTAGAGCAGAGGTCACTAGGTTATGAAACTGGCCCTAGACGGAACAGCAGTCCATTGATAGGCGACTATACACACACACATGATGGGCAATTTAGAATGACCGATTGACCTGAAATGCATGTCTTTGGTCAGTGGGAGGAAACCAGAGCACCCAGAGGAGACCCACACAGACATGGAGACAACATGCAAACTCCACGCAGACTGGGCTGGAATCACACTCATGCCTGAAAAGTTCAGGGACTGTGAGGCAATAGCGCTACTCACTGAGCCACAGTGCATAGCATACAGTAAAAATATTATTTTGTTTTTTTATCTAACGAGATCTAGGTAGCATGAAGTGTTTTCTGTCTTGTTTACTTTCTTACTATCCATACATGTTAAACATTATTTTCACCCTTTTTCTTCAGTTTCTGTACCATTCAGAAATAGTTTGGCAAAAGATGGCTTTTCTCGGGTACTATTCATAAAGATTGCATTACGTGACGACGACGAGCATATAATCTTTCTGAAATTCATTAAAGTATTGTTTAATTTTGGCAAATCATACCCTTTCATTGATTGATACTGCAGAACTTTTGCATGAAAGGACCCAAGGTGTATGCTTTAGTTACTGAAATATGCAGCTTGTTAACAACCCTTTGCAGACATTTTTTTGTGTTTGGAATTAAGATATGCACTTTTAATTCAACGGATTTTCAAAAACCTAACCTGACATCCTTGAACTTTATTTAGTTTGAATCAAGTATGGCATATCTTTGCCCAGTAGTTTGATGCAAACATGAAAAGACAGCAAACTATTCAGTACATTTGTTATAGTAATTAAAAATCTGTCTGGTGCAACTGACCAATTCCTCGTATAAGAACAAATGCATTGTTCTGATATCAATCTAGGTTCCGCATATTTGCAGTGGTGAGCCCAGTACTTTGTTCCAAAAACAATAAAGCCTGAACTTCACTTGAAATAAACATAAATATGACTGGAAACTTACCAGCATATTCAATGTTTAAAATCAATAACCAAGGTAAAGCTAGAAAAAAAAAATGAAATGTGAACAATTAAAACGAAAATATTTTTCAGTGTCAAAAGTTTCATGCACAGCATCCAGAAAAATGAAAAAAAAAGTGTTTTTGTACAATCACAGTATGAAACTGATTTCATCAAGCTTTTATTGTGAAACAATTTCAGCAAAAGCAGCAGTCAGTTGCATACAGGAGTTGAGTCAGTCATTTCATTTGACCATGATACTTGGACTTGAGGATTAATAAGTTTCCTAAGAATCAGAAGAATATGGTTCTAAGGTTGTAGGCACACCTCATGTCAGCATATGTTAATTCTGAGAATGATAACAACACCCCAGGTGACCCCTTGTGTTTTAGTCATTGGGTGGCATGTGAGCCTTCAGACAGCGGGAGGCAGACTACTGACACACGCCACTTCGCCACTGTAATCTCTCCATGGCAGCAGGTTCTGCGCAGGTCAGCGTTTGCAGGGTCACCTACCCGCTTGGCTTTGGCCTGTCCTCACCTCGGCCTGTCAGAAGCAATCGCTTTCATGGGGACCGATTCTGTTCCGCCTGGAAAGCTCCATTCACAGAGCAGCGTGTTCATCAGGCCGCTTGAACCGCATTAACAAGTTCAGTTGAGCCGTGTCAGCAAATACACGCCCCAAAGAGAGCGTGGGTGATACATCACGGGTTTTCAACAGCTGCTGCATCTCAAATCAGCCATTTCTGGGCCAGATTTAATTTTAACTTTCCCCTATTTTTTTGCTAGTTGCTGATCTAAGTATTACTAATTAAGGATACAGATCAGATTCCTTGAGTAAATATACATTTTTGAATATTATTAGATTTAATACTATATCATTGCTTAACAGAAAATCTGGTGAATGACAGAGATCTCTATTCTGAAGTTTGTTAGTTCAAATTATAGAAGGTGTTCCAAGGTTTTTATTTTTGCATAGGTTTCATTAGGGTTTGCCTTCACGATGTGTTTTTCTTTTGGGTTGGCTCTAGAAAATTACCTAGTTGTATAAATGAGCACAACAATATGCTGTCTTGGAAAAAAACTATCATCTAAGTGAAAAAAGGACATTATAAAAGAAAATACACAAGTATTTTAGGTCTATATAGAAACAGTGTTCGGTTTCTATATATGCTATAATGTTTGAAGTTACAGCAGGCAGTATAGTACTTATTTATTGCATTGCCAGTTCAAGTCCTAAAGCATTTTTGTTCTACTTCAGAGTTAAACTGAATTGTTCCAGTGAAAATTTCTGTATAAATGGATGAAAAATGTACATTTCTGAGTTATGACTCAATGCAAAAGTCACATAGTTACAATTTCTGCATAAACGAGATAAAGAAACATTTTCATTCACACAACTTTCTTTTTTCACATTCAAAGCCTGGCTAGTTCGACTGAATATCTTTCCAACTGATTTGAAAAGAAGACACAACAGTGTCTGTACCATGCAATTTGACAAGGCTGATATAAATGTGTCCGGAACAGTTCTATAAATTGCAAAGATATACCACAGACATAAGCCACAACAGCCCACAGAAGCAGGAGGGTCCATTTGTTTTGGCTGGTTTTTCTGCACTGTTGGTGCACAAACTGAAACCTATTTTTGTGCTGTGCAAGACCTTTCATTATGCTGTTAGAGCAGGGAAGAGTGTCCAGTGTGTGGCCCGAGGCTTGCAGGCTGTCCATTGTTTAACATAACATGACCTGCAAAAACACTTACATAAATTAAAAACCTACCATAAATACTGTAGATCCTACTAAATCATATGATAGTGTTATAGCAACATACAGATGTGAACATGCACTGGACCTAAACAAAATGCAAAAAAAGAAAAAAAAATCATGTTTGACTGAAATTAAGATTTAGTATAATTTAGTCACTTACAACGATTTTTATACATGGCCTTCAGACCTGTTAATAATAAGGACTGTGGCCCTTGGCCAAAAAAGGATGGACACCCGTATGATTGAGGTTGGCAAGTGCAGAGAGTGGGATGTTGCTGTCCCCTTTTGGTGCACTGAGAACGTAACATTGATTCACAAATTTTGCACTTCATCATTTGTAAACAAGAGCTCTTAATCAAAAACGATTTAAATGCAGTCAAATCTAACACCACAGAGGTCTGGTTCTGACTTTGTGTTCCATCTGCAGACTACTTTTGTACTTCTCTAGTGTGTGTCCTGTTCTGCCAATGTGATTGTGCACTAGGATTCAGCCAAAAGGGATCCTTCAAATGAAACTGTCTTCCAGCCAGTACTTCAGTCCTATGGCGACCTTACCCCTGAGATTCGAAGAAAATGAACATTTAGGAAGAAACTCAATAACCTAGGTTGTGGTGAGGATCTCCTGGAGGACAAAATACTTACAACATATTTATGAAAGTCCTGCTTTTGTGGTCCAAGACTTGTTAATGATGTCACAAGAAATGCTGTGAAGGATTTGAGAATATGTTTCAGAAATGACCTGGGACTGAGGAACTGTAGAAGACCTATGAGCAAATCCTCTTTGTGTTTATACTATAATGTTGGTAAAACAGTTCTTTTGTAGAAGTAAATAAGATGGGAACTCTGTCCTCTATTGCAAAACCTCTTTCCATCGGAGGACTGTATTTTCTTGTGGTCCCTAATGTTAACTGTATGACCTTCCATCTTCATTTACAAGCTCTGTTTTAGTGGATTTTCCTTTCTCATCTTTGCTCCTCTGCATTTTTTGTCTTTGTCTTAGCATGAGAACACTAGTGGATCTGTGCCTTCAGTCCCTCTTTTGTTTGAAAAGAAGTTCTCCTGTTTTTACACTGTTCCCCGTGAAGGTTATTTATACTACTTGTTCATACATTTTATCCTGTCATACTAGCAATATATCTTTAACTAAACGCTACACTGTGTACTTCAACGTTAAATGGCTTTTTTTAGAAAGGCTTTGATGTACTGTAATTCAGTTAATACTCGGATTAGTTCTTTACAGAGTAAAACATTATTAAAAATCGAATCGACCCTCTTGTTCCAAAAACAAAGGTATTTGTCGCAAACAAAACTATTTAACGCACATGTACTAAGTAACGAATAACAAATGAAAAACGTTAGGGTTAGTGAGGGAACTGGAAATGCGGATCACTCGTTTCCGCTCGGGCGTTCTGGCGGCGACACACACGACGCGGTGTGTTCTGGGTGCTGGTGTGAAAGACCAAGCCAGAACTCGACTGAAACCTGTTTACCCGGGAAATAAAGGCTAAAATTGAACATGAATTCACTGCAGATTAAATCTGTAAACGGAATATGATAAGAAAGAGAGTTTTGGTCAGTGATCGTGTCTAATAGGTAGGTTTAGTTCAAGCGGATGGCTTCTGAACACGATGCTCATTCTGCCACACCACGACTTTGTTAGCCATGAGCACTGACGTTTTATACAGTTATATTAATGCTGTGCTTTATTTAGTTAACTCTTGAATATTTGTTTGACCACAGATCTGTAGAACACTGCATATTTAATATTAAATGAATCTTTTACCACTTCGTCATACGCCGAGTGTTAATGTATGAAACGTAGATGACCATGTGATGTAAAAATGACAATATGTAACTTCCAAAACCGGGCGAGAGTTTATAATTTTTCATTTTCACTAAGATGTTGCCTGTCTCTTCTACTCGTCATGTTTTTAACCACATACCAGATTTGTTTCGTGTAGTAAAGTAATACTTCAAGAGACCAGCGAGGTGGAAACAATGCAAAACATTTAGCCGAAATAAATCCTTGAAATAGCTTGTCAGGATAAATGGTGTTTGTAATTAAACAATAAAGCACACTGTGTAGCTAGTGGTTAAATGTATAAAAGAAATTTAATTGTAAAATCGTTAAATACAGAAGGGAATTGGAAGTGATTTTGAGACCACTGTGTAACTTGTTGATATCAGTACAGTCATCAAGTGTGAAGGTTACAGAGACATGTTACTTTTCCCCATACACAGGTGAACAGTGCCAGCATGTATGCCGTGTATAGGCAGGCCCATCCACCGACGGCTGTCGAATTTTCTGTCTACTGTCATTTCATCTCAAGCCAGGAGAAGAACCTGGTAGTGGCGGGGACTTCACAGCTGCACGTTTACCGCATCATTCATGACCTGGAGGTTTGTGTGCTGCTCTGATCTCTTTAACACAGCAGATTCCTTTTTCTTGTTTTCACCAAAGTTGAAAATTGATGACGTTTGTCCACATACTGTTTTGATACTGCGAATGTGGAAAAATAATGCAATGTTTTCTTCTGTTATAGAATGCAACCAAGACAGAGAAGACATCAGGTATGAAGAAGCTGAAACACTTTTTATTTAGTTTTTAATGTACGTAAATCAAAATATCCTTAACATCCCTTTCTGTGATTTTCTTCTTGTCTAGATGTTAAGAGTCGTAAAGAGAAACTGGAACAAGTGGCCTCTTTCTCCCTCTTTGGCAATGTGATGTCCATGGCCAGTGTTCAACTTGTAGGGGCAAGCAGGGATGCTCTTCTGCTGAGCTTCAAAGATGCCAAGGTATGATATGTATCAGTTGTACCAGTGTTTTATATAGTAAGTTGAGGCAGTACATAGTGTATCGTTTAAAAGTAAAACTACAATCTTTGCTGTTGCCTCCGTAATCTCGGACAAGTTACCCTGAAATGCTCTAAAAAAGCTGTCCAGCTTTATAAATGGGTCAACATTTCTAAGTTACTTTGGGTGAGAGAATCTTGAGGGTGAATAAATATATATATAAAAATAAAAAAGCTTTCCATTGTATAATATTTCAGATGTGTTTTCTTCAGTATGTTTTTCCCCCACAAATCTTTTTGTTTACAGTGGTGACATAATAGTTTTCCTTCTCTGTTACAGCTGTCAGTGGTTGAATATGATCCAGGAACCCATGATCTGAAAACCCTTTCCTTACACTTTTTTGAAGAACCTGAGCTCAGGGTATGGGATTAAGCTGTCTAACTGTCAAGTGTTGTATCAGGGGTGGTACAGTGGGGCAGTTGGTAGCTCGGCTTGAATGGATTTTACATGTTCTTTTGATTTCTGTGTAGATTTCCTTCTGCAGACCAAAAATGTATTTTGGGTGAACTGGGAAAGCTAAGTTAACCATAGTGTGTATGTGTGTGCCTACTCTACAATGAACTGATGTTTTCTCTAGGGTGTACCCCAATTATCCTAATTCTCCATGCTGCTATGGCATTGAGATTGAGTGAGTGAGTGAACTGTTGTTATCAACATTATGTCACGTATCCCCTGTGATGACCTGTCAGCTAGCTTTGTCCCTATATCTTACAGTTGCCACACCGATTTCACTTTTAAATTAGCTTTATGGTTATTGGGTAATGTTGCAATTAGTCATATATTTTAACTGGTTAAATTTTGTGAAATGCAATACTTTCTGTCTTCATCTACAATGGATCTCAAAAATGCAGACCCATGAATCAATTCACATCCCTTCAGTACAGTAGGCTTGTTCTGTTCCTCTGGTGTCTAGGATGGATTTGTCCAGAATGTGCATATTCCCATTGTCCGTGTGGACCCAGAAAATCGCTGTGCTGTGATGCTGGTCTATGGAACACAACTGGTGGTTCTGCCTTTCCGGAAGGACACCTTGACAGACGAGCAGGAGGGCATTGTGGGAGAGGGGTATGTGTATGTTGACGGACACCAATGAGGACACTGAGGACAGCTGTCAAACAGAATTTTGACACTAGATCATCACTAGCACTTGTGTTGGAGTCTAAGGCCCAGTTAGACCCATGTAACTCTGAACTGGATTAGGATTGACAGCCATTTTGTTCTTTATTGTTTAAATTGAACAAATTTATGTTTCTCCCCTTTCAGGCAGAAATCCAGTTTCCTTCCCAGCTACATTATTGATGTCCGTGAACTAGATGAGAAGCTTCTAAATATCATTGATATGAAGTTCTTGCATGGGTACTATGAGCCCACATTGCTTATTTTATATGAGCCAAATCAGACCTGGCCTGGGTAAGTGCTATGCCTATTTACAGAAGCTGTATTACAAATATGACATGTTATGTAAGTCACATGACTGGTGTTTGAAATTAGAGTTGTATTCATATTCACCATGATTACTTAAGTGTTTTTTAACTACAGTTTTTAATGCTTGGTTATACATAAAAACACTAGAGCTCTGCAGTTCATCAGTTTTACTTTATTGCGCAGCCTCAGGGCATCTTGACCAACTGGGTTTCTTTTGATAGGCGTGTTGCTGTGCGCCAGGACACATGCAGCATCGTGGCCATTTCCCTCAACATAATGCAGAAGGTGCACCCAGTTATCTGGTCTCTCAGCAACCTACCCTTTGACTGCACTCAAGTCATGGCTGTTCCAAAGCCCATTGGTGAGTCTCTATAGTGATTTGACTATTAATGTTATTTCTTAAATTTAAGGGTGTGCTGTTACAACATATAGGACGTATTTTTGAGTTTTTGGGAATGAATGATGTTATATCTTTTTCTAGGTGGTGTTGTGGTATTTGCTGTGAACTCCTTGTTATACCTGAACCAGAGTGTTCCACCTTATGGTGTTTCACTCAACAGCCAAACAAATGGGACCACAGCTTTTCCCCTGCGTAAGTACCATTAAGAGTGTGGAGGGGATTATTTGTAGAATGTGACCCAGTCAGAACAGAAGGCTTAATGCAAATATTATTAGTGGTAGAGCATCATATGTATTATAATTTGTTTTTGATATTTTATTGTTAACACCTTGCTGATTAAATTGTATTTTAAAATAGCATGTCTTACTCTCATTATGATATCATTGTTTAATGTACTGCATGGACATGCTGATCATTGTGTTAGTCTTGAACTTTTCAGAGAACTGAGGAACTAACCATTACAACTTTGCAGGTGTACAAGAGGAAGTCAAGATAACTTTGGATTGTTCTCAGGCAGCTTTCATTGGCTCAGACAAGATGGTCATTTCTCTGAAAGGGGGTGAAATGTAAGTGAAGGTTCTGAAGTATGTCTGAATGTTAGAATGTTAGAAGCTTGCTGTATTAACAACTCCATTCCATTGACCCACTCAGATATGTGCTCACCCTCATCACAGATGGGATGAGGAGTGTGCGGGCCTTTCATTTTGACAAAGCTGCTGCAAGCGTCTTGACAACATGTGTGAGTAACAAATGATTTGTATGAATTAGCCTATACATTTATTTTGTGTATGAAGTGTCCTGCACCACTTGAATATGGTTCACTTAGTACATTTGTTCTGTACAACCTTATTGTTTGAGATTATGGTTATGGTACCTTGTTCAGTGGTACAATGTCATTACAAAGAGTTCTGCTGGCAATAGAGATTATTAAGCAGTCTGTAGCTTACTGTCTTGAATCAGCCACTTGACTACCCCCTGGAAGGTTCATGACCAGCTTGTTCTGTTCTGTCAGATGGTGACGATGGAGCTGGGGTACCTCTTCCTTGGGTCTCGCTTGGGAAACTCCCTTTTGCTCAAGTACACAGAGAAGCTGCAGGAGACACCCTTAGATGAAGGCAAAGAGAAAGAGAAGCAAGCTGGGGTGAGCTTCTGTGGGTGGGCTGTGCCTTGCCTGTTTGGGAAAAGAATTATGGTCACCACTGTATCTTTGTAAACACAGAGGTCAATACAACTGTGCTGCCGATTGCTAGGGAGTTCTTAATTATTCCTCTGCCCATGTGATTACAGAGCGTAGATTTACATATTTTTAGATATGTGTTTTTGATTTGTATCCTTGATTCTCTGATGGTTTGTGTGTACCACCTACAAATTTTATTTCTTTAGAATTCACATTTTTCCACTAGTACCTAAAATTTTCCCTCTTATGTTAGGATGAACCTCTTAGCAAAAAGAAGCGAGTTGATTCAACTACAAACTGGACGGGTCAGTAAAGTAACGAGTTCGTAATTTACCATGGTCGTTTAACTCAGAGAGACTGGACCCAATGACCTGCTGTTATGCTGACTGAGTACTTAATTTCAGCTGGGAAAGCACCACTCCTGGATGAAGTAGACGAGATTGAAGTGTATGGCAGTGAAGCCCAGTCAGGCACACAGCTGGCCACCTTTTCTTTTGAGGTGTTTTCATTCTGTTCATTACCATCTGAATCTATAATCCAATACAGTCTATTTTCCATCCTGCTTTTAATATGTTGGAGTCTTTTTTCAACTTAAGCAGATGTGGGAGGTGTTCAGTCTCAAATGTAATATATTTTTTCAATGGTGTGCAGGTGTGCGACAGCATTTTGAACATTGGTCCTTGTGCCAATGCTTCAATGGGTGAACCAGCCTTCTTGTCGGAAGAGGTACGTCTTTAAGCCACATATATTAAAAGGAGGTCAGGGGTCTACTGTCTGTATCTTTCATCTGTCATAATATTCCTTTTAATAAAAGGCAGAAAATGCATGCCTTTTTATAGAAGATGTTACTGAAGTTACTCAAAAGTCCTGTATGCTAATATCTAGACGTTCTCATTGCCTCTTCAGTTTCAGAGCAACCCAGAGCCAGACCTTGAAGTGGTAGTGTGCTCAGGCTATGGAAAGAATGGTGCTCTCTCTGTGCTACAGGTAAAAACTTTCATTCAGGATTAGGGAGCTCAAAGGCACTCAGCTGATCCTTTTCCTTGAAATAAGAGTTAAAAACAACATAAAAAATCTGAGTGCAAGATCTGGTTGTGCAGAGGTGAGTTGGGCTTACTGTGAAATGTCATCTTCACATTTTCTTTCCGTGATGCATCGAGCTCATTTTGTACTGAAAATGCTAGGCGGGTTTTTTAGGTGCTCAGAAATCACGTTCCACCCAGGTTGATTAGCTGAGGACATTTTGGTTAGCTAAAGTGAACCTTTAAATAGTTCTCTGGAATTGTTCTGTAATAAAAATTTAAGAAGGTATCCTTAGTTCCCAGTTGAAACTTGTTTTGAAACTAAGTGATATTTTCACGTCTTCTACCATCTGCCTGATGTAATTTTTTAAAATTATTTTGCATCCTGGCTCTGCACAACCAGGGAGCCCCAATGCACTGTGTTAACCTTGTGGCAGTGAGGCCAGTCTGCCACAGGGCCCACAATGGTGCTACAGTCATTTCTGGGTTTACCAGGGCTGCCTCAGAGATCATTGGAGTAGCCTGGAAACGCTCAGACACAGAGACCCCAGAGAAATGCAAGCACTTGCATGCATACCCCACGTAGAACTGTTTTCATTTTGTTAGATAACTCATTTATTGCCCAAAATGTGAAAACTGTAGTACACAAAAGAAGACCTGTGATGGGTGCATGCACTGTTTTTTGTCTTAAAGGGCTTAAGAAACAAGCTTTTTTGTTGAGCAATAATGATTTTGTTACAGAGGAGTATTCGACCCCAGGTGGTAACAACCTTTGAGCTGCCTGGCTGTCATGACATGTGGACAGTCATTTACTCTGAGAAGAAGGAGGAAGAGGTTAGATGGAGATTCTTGCTTGATTTCTGCTGGCCATCATTTGTCAATGTTTCATTGTCTACATGAGCAATGCACGTTCAGTGAAATATGAATTTTATTGGGAACAGCTGTGTAAATTCAGTACTTATAAGAACGGTTTTGGCAATAGTAATGGTGCTGGTTTGTAATTCTTCCAGCAACCGCCTCCTGAAGGGGAAAGTGAAGCCCCTTCGGAGACCCCTCTGGAACCCACAGATGTTGATGACAAGAACAAGCATGGATTCCTCATCTTGAGCAGAGAAGACTCCACCATGGTACCAGAACCCCATTCATTTTGTGCACAGTACAGTTTGGCATACTTAAGGATTTGTGTTAGTGATAAATCTAGAAAACTAATAATAAGGGTTAATATCACTTGATTTTCTCAGCTATAAATTGGAATTCTGACTTGTAAATTAATGGAAATTGCAAACAGGTGTAGATAACGAGTCTGGAACAGTTTTGGTATCTGTAATTTTGTTGCAGATCTTGCAGACAGGACAGGAGATAATGGAGCTGGACACCAGTGGATTTGCAACACAGGGTCCCACTGTGTTTGCTGGGAACATTGGGGATAATAAGTACATCATTCAGGTTTCACCCATGGGTATTCGTCTTCTTGAGGGAGGTAAACCTCAGAGTCCTTCTTTTGAACATATTGAAAATAAGGTAACTCTTTTGGAATTGTTGCTCTTTTCATGCTCTTCATCATTTTTATTTTTCCAGTCACACAGCTGCACTTTATCCCTGTGGATTTGGGCTCGCCTATTGTGCAGTGTGCTGTGGCTGACCCTTATGTAGTCATAATGACAGCTGAGGGGGTAGTTACTATGTTTGTGCTGAAGAACGACTCTTACATGGGCAAGACGCATCGGCTCGCGCTGCAGAAGCCCCAGTTGCATACTGTGAGTGCCACTAGCAGTAGTGAACGCTATCTCATTGTTTAAGTCAGCCAAAATGCATGCTGGAGTTTGTACTTTGGAATAATGAGTTCAGTCAGACAATGCGAAGCCAAGGTAGAATGGAAAATCTGCTTTAGGACTTTAAATTTTAATTACCAAGAAAAATGAAATACAGGTCCACAATCCCTTACCCGAAACTCTTGAACCAGATATATCTTGTAATTCAGAATTTTTTTGATTTTAGAAAGATAATATGGTACATTACATAACAGTGACAAATTTAGTCTGGGATAGCACCCCATCGTGAAACACAATAATATCTGCATTGAAACGTATTCACATTGTGTGATAAATAGACTACAAATATTATAGTTTATATACAGTTTATTTACAATGTGATAAACTGGTAAATGAAATAATGGGATTTATATAAACCATAAGTACTGAAATATTTTTAAGGAAAACACTCAGTAAAAGTTCAAAAACTTGTCTTTCTGTTATGTTGAGTCTTATATGGTGGTAGCTGTCACACAAGAAGTTTCGCAGACACACCACAGGCAGACTTCTAGAATAACTCCAATTTTTGCACTATTGATAATGACAAATGTTTCCTTTTTATTCTTCTCATTGTTAGCCATAGGGATATTTTTAACTTGAAATTTTCATGGTGGAATCAGAGCAATATCAGGTCAGGTTTTCAGAGCCTTTTCAGATTTAAGAATTGCAGATGAGGGATTGTGGACCTCTCTTACTATTTTTTGTGTTTGTGGGTGTTTTCCATTTAGTACATCTTGCTAGTAAATAGTCTATAGAGTTTATAGACTCAATAGAGTAATAGAGTTTCAGATAATTGCTTTTGGAGTGTATCTATTAAGTAATGATTTTTTTTTCCACACCTGAGACTTGTGTCTTCTTCAACAGCAATCTCGTGTCATCACTCTGTGTGCCTATCGGGATGTGAGTGGCATGTTCACCACAGAGAACAAGGTGTGCAGCCTGGCCAAGGAGGAAACTGCAGCACGGAATCAGTCCGAGGCTGAGACCATCATCCATGACATCAGGTGACGCCAACAAAACTGGTGGATATGCACCTTTGGCTTACTATCCTTTGTATATTAGGGCAGATTTTTTTTGGCAAAGCCAGCTGTAAATGAAAAGTACATCTTGTTGAAAATGTAATCCGGGTCAAAAATACCCTGCTGTATAAATGAGTAAATCATTGTGAGGCCCATTGGTCAAGGGCATTAGCTAAATAATTGAGCAGTAGGTCCATACAACCTCCCTGTCCCAGGGCTCCATTGGTCAGACCTGTGACAAATAGTACGTAGTCTTGTACAAAGATCTGAGCCTTTGTGCTGCTCAGGCCTGCTGAGGAGTTGTTCTCTCGTCTAGTGTATCTATTCTATCTATATTAAACAAAACCTTAATGACTGCTGGAGTTCCTTCTGTTCTGCACAGTAACACCGTGGATGATGAGGAGGAGATGCTGTATGGGGACTCCAACCCCCTGTTCAGCCCCACCCAGGAAGAGCCAAGCAGTAGCACAACAACAGCACAAATCCGGGCAGATGGTGCACCAAGCAAGGCAGAACCCACACACTGGTGCATGGTGGTGAGAGAGAACGGAGTCATGGAGGTGAGAAGTAAAACTGCCATTCTTTACACACCAATGACAAATATGGAGGATTGTTTTTATGAAAGTTTAGGTTTTGCAGCACGAAATTTCTTGGTCCATGTGATTTTGTTCTGTGGTGGAACCAGATTTACCAGCTGCCAGAATGGCGCCTTGTGTTCCTGGTGAAGAACTTTCCAGTTGGCCAGCGTGTGCTAGTGGACAGCTCCTCTGGACAGTCTGCTGCTCAGGGGGAGGGCAAGAAAGAGGAGGTGACACGGCAAGGAGAGATACCTTTGGTCAAGGAGGTAGTCCTTGTGTCACTGGGTCACAACCATTCTCGGCCTTATTTGTTGGTGAGTTTGTAACATGGTCAGTTCGTGGATTTTTGTGGCATTTTCCATTTTTGTGGGTTGGTTGACTGACCTAGTTAAATAAGAAAAATATTTTGTATTTTATATATGTATTGTGTATATATTAACTATTGACATTCACATGAAATATTCCGCTCCTCTCTAAACCCAGTTTTTTATTTGGTTTCCATTTTCTTTCTTGCTAGGTTCATGTTGAGCAGGAACTTCTCATTTATGAAGCCTTCCCATATGACCAACCACAAGCTCAGAACAATTTGAAAGTCCGTTTTAAAAAGGTCAGCTGTTGTTTCGGTGTAAACAGTGTGAAATACAAGAAAATACTGAATAATACTGAATTGTAATAAACAATAGCCCAGTGTAGAACACTTTATTAATCCCTTTTTTTGCCATTAGATGCCCCATAATATTAACTTCCGAGAGAAGAAAACGAAGCTGTCAAAGAAGGACAAGAAAACAGAAGGAGGCCCTGGAGATGAAGGGGCAGGGTTCAAGGGTCGGGTTGCCAGGTTCCGATACTTTGGAGACATATCTGGTTACTCCGGGGTAGGGTGTCTCTTTCTGTCACATCAACAGATCTTGTGTTAGTGATAGCAGAATTTAAGAGCATTGCAGTAAAGACTGTCTGCTTACCAGGTTTTTATTTGTGGACCATCCCCGCACTGGATGATGGTGACTTCTCGTGGAGCCATGAGGCTCCACCCCATGACTATTGATGGACCTATTGAATCTTTCTCTCCATTCCACAACATAAACTGCCCTAAAGGATTCCTGTATTTCAACAAGCAGGTACAATCTACCCAGGGACTTCATAAAAAGTTAAATGGAATGATTTTATTACCAGCTCTCTTTTGCTCTTTAAGGAAATTAATGGAAACTAATTAATTTGTCACACTGTACACACACTGTTCTTGTAAATAAAACGGTGCTGTGATCTTGTGCGTTTCTGTTTATCCCGGTTTCCTCATGCAGGGTGAGCTTAGGATCAGTGTGCTGCCCACCTACTTGTCCTACGATGCCCCGTGGCCTGTTAGGAAGATTCCCCTTAGGTGTACAGTGCATTATGTGGCATACCATGTAGAATCCAAGGTAAGGACCCACTTTGAGTTTGTACCAAAAAAAATGGATTGTTCAGAGCTTGCAGCAATAGGTGTTGCAGTGTTATGTTAAGGCATCTGGGAGAAAAGTACAGTAAAATATCCTTTTCAACTGGCCTTAAGCTTTTTGCTGTCTGCTTGTTAAATTTTTATGAATACAATAAACACAAGGAGGGTGTGGTTGAGGTTATACTGTACTTGTCCAAAAAGCCATTTTTTGTACTCTTGACAGGTGTACACTGTGTGCACAAGTGTGAAAGAGCCATGCACACGTATACCCAGAATGACTGGAGAAGAGAAGGAGTTTGAAGTCATAGAGAAAGGTAAGAGGACTACCTTCTTTAAAATTACAATGTCACTGATATTGAGACATATCTGATCAGTTACAGGATCTTAAGTTTTCTGAAACTATTAAGACAAATGTGATATGTACTACATATATGTTTTGCCCATGACAATAGACTTGTATGTTTTTCAACACATTTAATTTTTGGCTCTTTAGATGAACGATACATCAACCCACAGCAGGAGAAGTTCTCAATCCAGCTGATTTCACCTGTTAGCTGGGAAGCTATCCCCAACACACGGTAAGTAGAATGGAGGGTTGTAGGGTTTCAGTGAGGAGAAATATTTGGGTTATTTGTTAACTCACTGGCTTCATGGCACAGACATTCATGGGTCAAGTGCCGTTTGGAAATTTTTGGTTACGCTTTTGTCAAAAGGTGTCGTCAACATGACTCAGTGTTACATGCTTTAGAATTTATTTGTGTAAACTGCTTTTAAAGGTAGAGTTAATCTCTTAGTTTTTTAGGAAGTTACATTTACATTGAATATTAACAATGGGCCAAAATAAAATCAGTGCACATGTCAGTAGCATACAGAGTTGCTGCCGTGGAAAAAGGAAATGGCACAGCGAAATATTTAAAACCATTTTACTGACTGGCTAAAGCGTCTTTATCTGCCCACCAGCATTGACCTGGAGGAGTGGGAACATGTGACCTGCATGAAGACGGTGGCTTTGAAGAGCCAGGAGACTGTGTCAGGCTTGAAGGGATATGTTGCTGTTGGGACCTGCCTCATGCAAGGGGAGGAGGTCACATGTCGAGGCCGGGTGAGGAGTGCCTTATCACTAGTTAAATCTGATGGCTGTTTACTGTGCTTTCAGGACCATCCCTGTACAGGGTGAGGATGTCACATTTTGAGATCCAGACCTGCATTGTGGGGTTTTCTTTTCTCTCATGGCAAGTTAGCCAGTTTCGTACATTACCAGAGTGTAGATGGAATGTCACATCCTGACTGGCTCTGTTCTTTTAACATTCGACTGGTTCAGTATTGTAGTATGGACATGTTTTTCCCTTTCAGATCCTAATCTTGGATGTGATAGAAGTTGTTCCAGAGCCGGGACAACCGCTCACCAAGAACAAGTTTAAAATCTTGTATGAGAAGGAGCAGAAAGGCCCTGTCACTGCATTGTGTCACTGCAGTGGGTACCTGGTCTCGGCAATTGGCCAAAAGGTACAGCCTTTTCTTCTGGCTGTTAGTAGGAATGTAAAAAATGTAGGTTGTATCCTAGTCAGCAGTACTTTGGAAATGTGCGACTGAATTTATTGAAATGGTGATATTATCCACCGATATTGCTTTACCCTGCTAACATTTAAGGCAGTTTTAAAATGTATTTTGTACTGACGAATAGCTGTCATTCTCAGGAGAACCTTTGACATGTTCCTTGTATTTAATGTGTACTTTATAGGCATCATGTGGGTTTTTAGACCTCCTCTAAACAGTTACCCCATATTTGTTTTGTTGTCCTTCCTGCATTCCTTAGATATTCCTGTGGAGCCTGAAGGACAATGACCTGACAGGCATGGCCTTCATCGATACGCAGCTCTATATTCACCAGATGTACAGCATCAAGAACTTCATCCTAGCAGCCGATGTCATGAAAAGTATCTCACTGCTGCGTTACCAGGAGGAGAGCAAGACACTGTCACTTGTCAGCAGGGTACATACGAGACTTGGACTCATAAATTCACACACAAATATGGTGTTTCCCAGTGGTCGCGTGAAATAAAGGGGAACTGCAGCCTTTATGGGTGAAAATCCTGCATGGTTTAGGATTACTCTTCAAATGGGACATTCAGCCTCTTTTAACAGGATTTTTCTTTTGCTTATGGTTTAGGATGCCAAGCCACTGGAGGTATACAGTATAGAGTTCATGGTGGACAACAACCAGCTAGGATTTCTGGGTATGTAGTAGAGTGGGTGTTTTTGGAACGCTGATATCATCAATGTGTCACACGCGCTTGTCTTTTAAGTGCCATTTTTTATTCTGTACATTTCAGTGTCAGATAGAGACAAGAATTTGCTGGTGTACATGTATCTGCCAGAAGGTATGTGACATTTAAAATACTTACATTGTTGTGATCTCTAATCTGACAGTACATTTACGAAATAGCACATCCTGGAAAATTTTGACTCCAAAAAAAGTCCTTTCAGACCCGAATTTGACATTTTAGTGCAATGTTTATTGCAACATCTCAGTAGAAAAGCAGTGTTTGCTTCCGCCTTTTTCACAGCCAAAGAGAGTTTTGGGGGCATGCGCCTGCTGCGGCGGGCCGACTTCAACGTGGGAGCCCACGTAAACACCTTGTGGAGGATGCCTTGTCGCGGGGCTATGGAGGCAGGCAGCAAAAAGACGCTCACCTGGGACAACAAGCACATCACCTGGTTCGGTATGCCTGTCATCCAAGACAACAGATGAGACCACAAGAAAACCACTTAAATCCACCCAATGTATTTAAAAAACTCCTGGTCTAAGTTTCCCAAAGCCTTATTTAGTGGGCAAATAGAACAGGTATTGCTTGTCTATATGTCCTCTCCCCCAAATTGATGTATGAATAGATTATTGAACAACCAGCCTGTGGCTCAGTTCTCAGCTGTTTTTCTAAGCAAGTCAAATTTTTAACATTAATAAAAATGAATTAGGACAGGAAACCCCCCAACTCAAGTGATGTCTCCTCTGTCTGTGTACATAGCAACGCTGGATGGAGGAGTTGGGCTGCTGCTGCCCATGCAGGAGAAGACGTACCGCCGACTGCTGATGCTGCAGAATGCTCTGACAACCATGCTGCCCCATCATGCCGGGCTTAACCCCAAAGCATTCAGGTACACAATCACGTTTGCATTTCACCTGCTGTTTCACACTCATGAGAATTAAAGGAAGAAAACCATTACAGGATATTGTTTATAACTGTGAAAATTAATTGCCATTGCTGCTCAATTTCACATTTCTGTAGCATTCAGTGAATAGGTTACTTTGAGGATAAATGACCTAAAAGGTTAGGAAAGCAACCATCCAACTGTGTTTGAAGGATGCTGCACGCTGACCGGCGCACACTGCAGAACCCTGTACGGAATATTCTGGATGGGGAGCTTCTCAACAAGTACCTGTACCTCAGCACCATGGAGCGCAGTGAGCTGGCCAAGAAAATTGGCACTACTTCCGACATTGTGAGTACCAACCTGCAGCCGGGACTGGGCCAGGAATGAGACACAGGTGCCAGTATTTTAAAACTGGACCTTGGCACTGGGTACTAAATCAGTTAGAGAAATCTATGCACGTTATACACAGTAACACACAGCCTGATACTACAAGTTGTCCAGTGGTTTGCTCTAAGTAATTTCATATATAAACTCTTTATCTGCTATGTACTTATTTTTGTGTTCGTGCACATCTTAATATTTTGAATAATGGGAATATTATCACTCAGTAAAACAAAAGTATTTAGCAGAAATTTTTTTTAAAAAGGGTAATTTTTGCACACAGTTTGCAGTAAAGGGTTGTTTGGTCCCCTGGATAGTGACACTAATCTTTAAAAATTGATTCAGTGATTCATGCAAGCTCCTGCATTGATTTAATTTTTTATTTCTTTAGATTTTGGAAGATCTTCTGGAGATCGACCGAGTGACAGCACATTTTTAAAAGCAGCACTTCCATCTGAATCTGCAACATAGTTTACAGCTCATCTTTGTTTTACACTGAGAAATTAAACTTTTTTTTAGTATGTTAGGAAAAACACCACCAAATGTCAAGTTTCATAAAAAAGACAGTATTTTGTATGTAAAAACAAATAAAAAACCAAATTAAAGTTCTGTGAGTGACCAGTGAGTGAACTGACTGAGAAGTAGCCATCAGTTGTACCTGTCCAAAGTCTGTTAATAATGTGAATAATTCAGAGATCAAAAATTCGATTTTAGGTACTATGCAATGATATACTGTGACAATGAACAGCTATTGAGGGTAGCAAGTTGTCGAAAGAGGTCTGAGTGTTCTACATACATCCATGCAGGCTCCTCTGAGCCATAGAATGCATAATGTTAACTGAAAAAAGACTAATATTACCCCATGAATGTAAAAAAAGTCATGATAAATTGCAAGGTTCAAGCGTATTTACACAACTGGTAAAAGTTCAAGCATCTAAATTAAAACTTATTTTTGGAGTAAAAATCCCCAAAAAATCTTTGGCGATGTTTTTAGCACCTGTAAATGTTTACAAACACAATGCCCTTGTGCTACCAGGTGAAAGAATGTAGTAAAATTAAAAAAAAAAAAAAACATCCTCACGTAAGGACATTGATATAAATCATACAGCAGTTAGTTTACTGTTACATACAGCATAAAGAAGCTGAATGTGCCATCAAAAAAATACGGTTTACTGTTCAGTATAACTACCTGACAAATTGCAGCAGATAGCAGTTATTTTCTCTCTTTGTGAGTATGAATGATTTCATCCTATGCCATAAATTGCCCCCCAGTGTATCTTACATTGATTTGATGCTACTTCTATACCTATAGTCCCAGACAGATTGGTGGTTGAGTTTAAGTAGCACCTCTGGGTAGCAAATACCCAGGACAGGCTGTCTCCTTCAGCTGTTCATTTGTAATTCCATCTCTTTAAAAACACTACCTGCACTGTGTGCTAGACCATCCATTCAGCTGGGCTTTAGGTTGGTGGGTGCATAGACCATGTCATGTATTGAGGTAAAAGAAAAAGATTCATTCACTGCAGGTACTGATTAAATTCTTCATCCAGTGTTATAAAACCAAAGTATGAGAGGAGGCTCAGCAAAGACCTGGTCAGACTCATCTTCATCATCTCTGACCTGCCGAGAAAATTGTATTTGTAAATATACAAAATATAATAGTTTGTGGTCAAAACACATTGGGTGGTGGTCTGTTACCTCAGTGCACACTCAAATTTGAGCCCTTCCCACGTTGACCACAGCCAGTGGAACACACGGAGCCGTGGCAAAGGCCCAGAATCATTGGCACGTATTCGCCCCCAGCCCCTCACTGCACTATTTGGAAAACAGGGAAAGAGATTAGCAGATGATATTCCTGAAGGATGAAAGCTAGATGGTGGAACTTTGAGCTGGTATCAGCAACTACAACTGTCAAGATCGCAGGCAAAAATTCTATTTATAAATAGTGAATATGAAGTAATGGATGCATTTTTGGATAGCAGATAGAGTAGAAGCCATCACTTTTGTAAACTGAAGGTCCCCATTCCTGCTGTAGTATCTTTCATCAAGGTACTTACGCTGAATTGAGTAAGAATACCTTGCTATATAAATGAGTAAATCATCCTATCACTGTAAATCATCTTAGACAAAGGAACCATAATATAGGACCAGAAACAACAGCCATTGTGCTGGGACAAGTCATCCACACACAGCATTGTGTGGGTACAGGACACTGACCTCTTAGCCATGACAAAGTAGCGGTCCACAGGTGCTCCGAGGACAATGTTGATGCTGCGCACAGTGTTGACGTTGCGGAACACTAGCAGCATGGGCGGTGGCAATGACTTCAGCACCTGCATGACTTTCTCAAAGTGGTTCACGGCCATGTTGCGCATGTAGGCTGTCTCCTCCCAGCTCAGGATGTTAGCCAGGGCCAGCTCACGCATGTTGATCGGCCGCTGCAGCAGCATCTCACAGAACAGGTGGTAATCTGGCCAGTCAAAAGGACATGGGCAGAGTAAGAGTGCAATATCTAAAATCTTTCTGAATACAACCTCACTTTGAAAACAGGTGGAAAAGATTAGGGGTGACTCACCTTTAACCCCAAGGGCATTGGAGTGCAGTTTCATGGCAGCCTCATCTCGCAGGATAATCGCACGCCACAACTTACACAGGGCTACCCTGTCACTGGGAGAGCACAAAAGATTCTCAATTCAGCTGCTGCCATGTTCACTGCTGAATCCAGTTTCTGGCTGCAGTTTCCTTACCTTTTGTTAAGGAATTCATAAAGACCATGATCCAACAGAACCAGTTCTGCTTTCTTATCTGGTCCTCTTCTTACCAGTACTGAAATGCAAGAAGTAATGTTCAGCAAATAAAGAAATTACTAAGACATGAAAATTGGAGAAAACAATGATTGTGTAAAAAGGTTCAGAAGGGTTGGAATCTATTGGGAAATCCATGGATAATCCATGATCCTCAAAACCATTCACTTAACAGTTTAACCGCCATGGAAGCATAATTTGGCAGAATATCTTTAAGTTGGTTTCTTACCAACTTAATAAGGATATTAGTCTATTGGACTGAAACAGAGAGCTGAACCTAACTGGCAAAAAACAAAAACAACATGTGATTCCAAGCAAGAAGAAGAAACGGACAGAAACAGACAGTTCAATGGCTTAGTCCCAAATGATGTCCATCTCCCCCAGTCAACAATACAAATAAAAGCTTTAGTGGACACAGGTTAAAAAAGCGTTCTCTAAACTACAGGATGTTAACTAAAAGGCATAATCTGCCCAGGATTCTAAAATGTTTGCCACCCAGTCTGTGATGTCACTGTGATGTCACAGACAAGTCAAACAGTGTCCACTCACCAGGTGGTGGAGTGGGTGAGGTAGCACTTTAGGACGCAGCCATTGTCTCAAAATGAAAAAATTGAGCATCATGGATCTACCATTGCCAGGGTGGGGGTCAGCGTGGATGAAACCTGTGTAAAATATCTGCTCGGCAAAAGCCCGGATCAGCTTGTCTGCAACCTGGAAGGCAGGTGGAGAACATCACTGCAGACGCTTGTGCATTCAAAAAGTGCACTATTAGCCAGCTCTCTCATGCATCAGAAGTCCTTGCCCCACCAAAATAAACCATGTTTTTTTTTTATTTCAATGTCCACACTTACATCTTTGAAACTGAGTCCTTGCCTCTTGATTTCTTCTATGTTGTTTATTTTGCAGCCCTCACAGAATTCTGCTGTCAGCACCCTCTGCAAGGACATAGTCAATTACAACACTTCAATTAGTCTGATCCAATTCACAGCTGACACAAATCTCCAGTTGTCTGTATAAAAAAAATTAAATACACAACATAAGAGTCGTAGCTGACCTTGCTGGTCTCTTTCCAGAAAACCTTTGGAACAATAATGAATTTAAAATGTTTGAGATCTTGAGCACAGCGTTCAGAGTTCCTAGCCTCATTCTCAAAGTCCAGCTCCTGAGCCAGTGTTCCCTTTAGGTCCTGAAAAGAAAACATATATAAATGTTGAAAACATATAATGTTATTGTTGCCTCTTTTGTACAAGGATTAGATCAGAAGGACGAAAACATAACTATGTGTGACATGCCACAAGATACTGAATAAAAATATCAGAGACCTTGAGGACCCATCGGAATCCAAAGCTGGGGTGCATGAACTGGATAACATTCAAGAGGACCTCCAGTGTGCGGATGTCACCATCAAACCTATCTCTTAGGTCAATATATTGGACCTGGAAGGTACAACAGAGTGGAAAAAGTTTCAGATATAATACAGTTATAATACATATTGATTGGTCTCCAGCAAACTTTATACTTCTGCCTTAAATACAGTGTTATAGACCTTCACAGCCACTGGAGTCCCATCGTGCAGCTCTGCCTTGTGTACTTGAGCCAAGCTTGCTGCAGCTATAGGCTCGTAGTCAAATTTCTTGAACATCTTGTATGGGGTGGTATTGAAATCTTCCAAAAAAAGGGCATCTACCTGCAGGAAGAGGAAAAGTGGGCAAGAGATAAGTGAACAGATAACCCCCATGAGGCAGCTTAATGGTGTATATTACCCACTCACTTTACATCAATAAATACTTTAATAAGGTTGAAAATAGGACCGCATTTGCTACTAAAGGATTATGATGAACTAGGGATTAGTCTGCCTAGTTTCCCAGGGCCTATTTGCTGGCAAAAGGTTACGGATAGCGTTAGAAAGGGGTGAGTGCATGTTTACGCTGTTTTACTCTACCACTGCTTTCATTTGTAACAGCTGACAGTACCACTCCTCAGTAACCCTAAGCAAATCTCATCTCCTTGCCTTCTCCTCACCTCCTTGTACCTCCTGTTGAGCGCCATGTCCTCCAGCACTTGCAGGGTACGGATGTACTCTGGAGGTAGCAGGTGGTTGAAGGAACAAAGGCCTTGGCCAAGCTTGATGTAGATACCCCCGTTCTGCACGGCTCCATTCACTATGCTGTCAGCAGCCCTCTGATGACATGCTGACATGCAGTCCTTAAAAGCCGGACTGTCCTAGGGGTCAAAGGGACTTCATGTAATACACAGACAACACAGTGCATAGATCACATGATCCAGCCTCATATTTACAGAGCCATTAAATCACTGCAATAGGATGGAAAACTGCATGGCTAAAAACAATTACACAACCCCATTATTTTACTGCATCCCAAAGGTTACTGAAAGAACTTTTCATCAGTTGGTGCACTTTTATTTAGTCTTTGAATTATTGCTGCTTTGTAGAACAACATTTGATTGATGAGTAAGTGTGAACGGGGTGGTACAATATCTCAGCTGCCTCACAGTGCCTGGGGTGTCTGGACATGGGTCCGGATGCAGCTGATCTGTGTGGAATTTGCATTTTCTTCCCATGTCATGTGCATTTCCTCTTACATTCCAAAGACAAGCATTTCCAGTTAATTGATCACTAGTGTGTATGCATGTGACTGTGTGTTGCCACCCTGTGATGGACTGGCACCCCATAGTGTCACAGCCTAGTGCTCAGTGATTCTGGGATAGGATCTGGACTTGGATGACCCTGCTCAGGAATAAGTTGTTCATGATAATGGATGGATCGGTGGATGAATAAATGTGAATGTACCAACAACAGTCACTTTACATGATTACTTTATATGTCACGTCTGTCATATTTGACTCTCCTACACATGGATTTGTAGATTTCTCTGTTTCTAAGCATAACGAATCCAAATCTAGGACCTCCTAAAAGTGACGCTCCTGGAGGTGCTGAGAGTGTCTTTATGGCCAGTTGTCATATGGTGTGAAGAAACTCTCAGCATGCGGCACTTACCTCATCCATGCTGCGTAGTGTTATATTGGATGTCCACCAGTAATCAACAGAAATCACAATTCCAACATACAAAGACCTGTCAGACAAAATTTCAAACAGGTGGTTAATTTCCAAAGATTAAATATGTTTTCTTGCAGAGAAACATGTCAAAATGAAACAGTTTTTTGATGCAGTAGAATATTGCTTGTAATATACAGAGATCCAGTTTATGAGAACTGCCTGAAATGATTTAATGTTCTCACCAAGCAAAGAAGGATTTTTCATTTGCTCCTTCTGGCTTCCAAGCTGCTCAGGTCTTTTCTCAGTGTTCTGACATTCCACCATCTATTGAAGAACCATCTCCTCACTAATCCCTCATAGCTTAGTCATGATGTTTTGTTGCCTGGAATTTGTTGGTTCTTGCCTCTGTTTACAATTTTCGTTCATTAAACCCCAACATTTGCACCTAATCTTAAACTGATTTGTTCATGCTGCAGCACAATACTCCATCCTGGGCCATCATTATCTGGTTGTTATCCTGTATCCTTCTAAAAAACTTGCACAAAACTGACAAAGGAAGTCACTTTCGACAAAAACATTGGCTAAATAAATAAACGATATACAGTAAAAAAGTTTTTAATATTTATGTTCTCATAAAAAGATTGCTGTTATTCCAGTTCAAATAAACACTGCTTTAAGCTTATTAAAAGAGCGGACGAGTGGACAGGGTGTATAAGAAGGAAACAGAAGGTTATCAAGCTGTAGATGATTATATGCTTTCTAAAGCTATAAGTTCTGTCAGTGAAACAATTTGCATTGTTTCTTGAATTTCTCATAATTGGGGTTGCTAATCATTACCCTTGCATTGAGTATTAGTGAATTCTGCATGAGCTGCTGGTGAGCACCAACGCACTGGTCTTTATTGGGCTTTCTTATTTACAACCTGTTATAATTACTCCTGTGAGGGGGCTCAGGACACTTGGGTGCATGTACAAGATGTCCTGTCCCACCAGGGGGTGTGGCTGTCACCCCCCTCATCTTGAGACAGATAATCCACTGTGCTTCTCTGTTTGCACCTGAAAAACCCTGCTGCTACTACAAAGATGTCCGAGTTGTGACACTTACTAATTTAGCAGATGCTCGTCTTCAAACAGACATACAATTCAGATTAAAGAAAATTGCATTTGACCAACAGACAGAGAGCTACAGATGCAGACACGTGATTCTTAAAGTACAGTCTCAGAATATAATAGTTTTTGCTGATGCAGATTATACAAGTAGCTGCATAAAGAATTGATGAGGAACCCCTGGACTGCTCCATGCTGCATTTGACTTACGAACTTTTCCAATAAAAACCAACTCTCATCCAAGTTAACTTCATATGTAGGAGATCAACAATAAATTGTGTATGCCAACGACTGTCAGTTTTTTCAAATTTCCAGTGCGACAGACATGGTATGAAATTTCATTCAGTAAACTCTCATTGTGCTTCTATTAAATCTCTTTTTTATTCCTTAAATGTAGCACAAAACACACCTACAGAAGCGGCCAATCCCCTCCACCAGGATTTTCATTTTCCGTCTCTCTCGGGGCTCAGAAACAGTGTAGCGGACTCCGACCACCAGGGGTACACCGACAGACACTCCCAGAAGCATCTTCTTCAACAGACTCCTGGTTTTTGCTCTTCTGTAAGAAAAAACGCTCAGTGAGGCTTCAACACTGCAGTCTGGCTCCAGCAAAGAATGAACCATAGCAAAAACTTTGAGTACATGGGGATGGAATAAACCTTCCTGTTTTGAAACTAACAACTAGACTTTCAATAATAGCTCTAACCATCAGGGCTTCAGTAACAGGTCAGTTGCTTCCATAGCTTTCTTGTTAAAGCAAGAGTTGAGGTATTATAGGCTCACATGTAGCTTAACATTCATCCATTCATTATCACAGTCAGTCTGATGCACACATACTCATATATATATGTGCGTGTGTGTGTGTCTGTCTATACATACACACACACACACACACACACACACACACACACACACACACACACACACACACACTCACTCACTCACTCACCCACCCACCCAGGCCATCTTAGAGACCCCAATTCACCTGAAACACATCTTTGGAAATCCCTGCAAATGCCACAGAAACTGAGCTGGGTTCAAATCCATGTCTGTGTTCACGCTGCCCCCCATTTTCGGTAACATAATTTTCTTTTTATTAAAAATAGAATTGCGTAGTGAAATATTTGAGAACTGCTACAGATGAGAGAATTTACATTTTTACATTGCTTTTTCAAGTTTATGAAGTGACCTACATTTAGAATTACAGATATTTATTTTTCCTTCTATTTCTAATTTGTATACCATAATAATTTATCAAGATCTGAACTATCACATGAAGGAGAGTAACTTGGCATATTGCCTATATATGCCTTGCATGAGCAGATCTGGTAGCTGCTGCTAAGTGTGCGTACAAGTGTTTATACCTACCGGTGCAAGCTGAACTGTCTTCGCAGGAACACCTGGACATTTCGTTGTGCACAGCCTCGCAACAGAGCCAGGTGATGCCGGCATAGCTGTAGCTGCAAAACAGACAGCACGGCGACAAAAAAGATTCATTGGTATGTAAATCACTAGAGCAGTGAAAGGTAGGTGTATTTTACCAAGTGAGGTCAGCTGACTGTCTTTCCTAAATAGGCTGGCAAAGCTCAAAACTGTCCCACACATATAATCCTGAATTTTATTGTGAATTAGGTGATCAAAATTAAGCAAAGAAGCATTCAAAAAGCTGAGCAATAAATATGTCCCATCAATTATTAATGTATTAGGTTCTATAAAACCAAAACAATAATAAATAAAAAAACACTTTCGTCCTTCCAGTATCAAGAACCACTGCCCAGTTCAGTGTTTTATAGTCTATTCCAGAAGCATAGCTCAGGGTATATGTGGGAGGGAGTACTAATACAATGCAGTGCAATACTTTTATTTTACTATTGCTCATTAACTTCAAACTACATTAAAATTAACAGTCCTTTAAACCATCTGAAAAGAAAAAAAACCTCCACAACTTCTGATTCATTACATAATCATGCCCAGTATTAGCAGCCTTTTTGAACTTCATCATTAGCATAATCAGAGTAATTTATGGATAAGGTAAAATCTTGGATATAGCTGAGATAAAAAGAAAAGTAAGTATTTTTGTTTAACATTGATTGTTTAAGGAACATTAAATTAAACCTAACCAGCTGAGTTACCTGGTATTGCCTGGGTCAAAAAGTGTAGGAAAGGTAAAAAGTAAACACATAATATAATCAACAAACTGTTTCACAGTTAAAGTGCTTGCATTTAGTACATTAGTACTGTTAGTACTGTCAAATAGGCAGATGCTGCAGAAAGGCACATACATCAGCCAATCAAGAGCAAAGAAAAAAAACAAAATATACATCACCAATCTTTATTACTCTTATGTCACTAATATGTACAGTGCTGTGTGTGACATGCATAATTTCTCACATAACAACTACTTGCTCCTGTAGTCAAACACACCAATGGCACTGACAGCAATGCAAACGTTAACCATAACTTTGTGTACACAGTATAAAATTAAATGTAGCTTTTAACTTTTTAATTTTAGTACATTTGTGTGTGTGTTGAGAAAGAATATCTTAATATATGCTCTGTATGTGACGTTATTACATGCAGTGTGTGACATTACTACTACTGCTTCTTAAAGCCCAAGTGGCGTTTTTGGAGTTCAATGAATTTGATTATGCAAAAATTTCACTTAGGGTGAGAAATATGACTGTTGCAAATTTTAAGCCTGGGGCTTAAAAAATAAAGTTATGCATGGAGAATAAACAAAAAGACAAACAGAGAGACTGAGCTTTATAGATATATAGTTATGTATGGTTTATTGGTTATAAAATACTTTGGCTCCAAAAACTCTTATTCAGTGCTGACTGATGGGGGATTCATCCCATCAACATATAATGTTTATTGTCATTTTACTGATCACCAATACTCAACTCTCCAAAACTTGGTAACGCAAATGTTCATAATGGAACCAGAGTACAGTATCTTTTAATTCGTTGTAGTTACCTGTTTGAAATTAAAAAACTCCCATCCAACCTTTAAAAAGCAATCTCAATGGAAAATTGCAAAATCATGTCAAATAATGTAAAAATAAAACCTGTAATGTGTTACCACAGCATGTCAGACTACAGAAATTAAAGACAAAGTTCTCTATTTTCCACATCACTATATTCTGGATTGTGGCTGTGGAGTTGTCATAAAATCTCTTGGTGGTTGGATCTTCACAAATTCAGTAAATTATCATTAGAATAGAAATATTGTCAAACAAGCCTACAAAAGCCCTCTCCTACATACTTCACTTGGAAAAGTAGCAAAGCCCAGATATTTAGGCCGGGTGTTTTCTCTGTGGCAAGGCCACAAGTGATAATCCACACAAGCTTCTTGTTTGCATTAGTTCTATCCAAAAACAACATATTACAGAAACAAAATTTACAGACAGGTCCTCTGAGTCAGGGACCAAATGTGGACAGAGCTTAAAAGTTCTTTCATAGTAGTGCAAGGGGAATAATACAATGGTGTTGTATACGGGGGTGGGGGGACATTTTTAAAGTAATCACATAAACTTTTAAACTAGTAGCATTAAACTTGACATTACTGAAAAAGCCACAGTCTTCTTTCTCCTGAATGACAGTCTGAAATGAGTGTGATGGGCAAGGGAGCAAACGGGAACCAAAGTCGAAAAAAATAAAAAGGTACACTGAAAATCAGAGTGAACCAGTAGTTAGATGGGACTAGGTTGAGAAGCTTGACCAACACAATTTACTAGCAGGATATGTCAAACTGACAAATTCAAAGGTCAAAGAACAGGGTCACACTGCAGAACGAATGCAAAGTGAGGACCAAGTTGCATCACACAGCCTGACTAGATCAGCAAGTGACCCCCCCCCCAGCCTTCAACCCTTATAGTGACACCCTTTACAAAGACATGTTAATAATAAGATAAGTATTTTGTACATTTGGAGGGGGCAGGAAAACAAGCCGAGCCGGGCTCTTAATATATCCATCTTTTTGATGCCGAAGCCCGGCAAGCGAACATATTTTAAAAATAGCTACTACGCTAAACTACCCTTTTTACAAAGTGAGCTACAATAAATCAGAATTACTCTAACAGTTTTTATCTACTTTGAGTTAGATAACAGGTCTGTTTGTAAACAAGCGCTTCGGACAGCAGGGAAACTGCTGCGTTTCAAGGACACACAGGGGTTTTAAAGTAAAGCTTTAAGAGCGCGTGAAGAAACACTCGTTCTTTTCACTTTTACACACAATTTCCTCCACTTTTGCTCCGGCTCCTAACTTTCCGCGCGCTGTCGCGCAGTCACGCTGCGTGCCTCAGTAACGTCGTATTCATCTATCTTTATGATATAACTATACATGTAGCAATTGAAAGTTCTGCACAAGGAAACCCTACCGTACTGAAGGGAACCCCGGCCATCCCCCGAATGCGGATCACAGGTCCCGATTCCCTGCGGAGCGCGCTAAGCGACACACAGACGCGACCATCGACCCTACAACAACACGCAAAATGACCTAAACGTGAGTAACTGTCCCAGTTCGCCGCACAGAAACACCTCCTTCGCGTCGCTGGTCACGTGACTAATGGTGTGACAGTTCGCCAATGAGAATCGGTAGTTTAAGTCACGCGGAGCGGGTGGCTAACGGGGTGTAACCTGTTCTACATTTATTTTTGACATCACGCAAGTTTTATACCCACAACTACGGACACGTTCATAGGTTTTTTTGACATCTAACCGAAAGATATATAATTATATATTTATTTAATATTAAACATATCAAAATGCAACTCATCACTGCTCCTTTGCATACTTGTTTCAGCTTTTTATGCGTGCTCTCACTTCAGATTGCTTGATGGTATTTTCTAAATCTTGAGAGGCCATATTAGTTTTGCACCTTTACGTTTTGGAACCTTAAATTGTATAAAACCATTCGCGTCTTTACAATTTGTATCCCTCTTTTCTGTTCCATTCTATTCAGTATATTTCGCTGCGTCATGTTGCGGCTGTTTCTGTCGGTGCAGATGCTGCTCCATGCGTGGTTTGGGATTAAATCTTAACTGTACAGTAGCGGTCCTTGACTAAATTTACCGATCTGCATAAAGTGGTGCACTAAATGGGTATGACAACAGTGAGACTTAAGAATTATTTATAAAGAATGAGTCATAATTTGGCCAATAATTACAGTACAGAAATACAGGATGCAATATCGATGTTGCAAATTGAACCAGATGACCAAAGAAATCCCTGATCTGTAAATTTAAAAAGAAAGTCATTAGAGAGTTGCAGCTTGTTATAAATATAGATTTGTTGCTATATATAGTATAACTCGCTTCAATAGCTTGAAAACAAAAGAAACTTTACATTACTCTGGTGATTTAAACGATAGCTAAACAGGTGCGAAGCGTAAATGGCAGTTATTTTTTGTCTCATGGGTAGGATTTCCACCATTGCAGTGTAACAGATATTTACATCACATTGCATCACCACGTAAGTCAGATCTCGCATGAAAATATGTAATTTCATATAATGTGCGCTCGTTAATGATACTACCACGTCAGTTCACAGGTATCAGGCCAGTGAAGTGCTCCACCTGAGAATTCGAACTACACTACATTTAACTGCAAAGTTTCAGGCCACGCAGCACGCGACCTTCTGGCGGGTGTCTGCGTAAACAGTCATTGAGCAGCGTCATCGACGCTTCACTTCTCGCACTCAGGGCTGCCTGTCCCGGAAGAGCTCCGACTGCGCCGTGTCCTCGCGCGTGTGTTTCCTGTTTACGGGCGGGAAGAGCGAACGGACGCGAGCGCTCGCGCTCCGCCGTGTGTCCTTGTGTTTCCTCGCTGGACTCCGGCGATCCGCTGCACTGCGATCGGTTCCTCGCAGCCTTCTTGTCTTCCGCTTCGCTTCACAGGGTGCATTTTTGTTTTTTATAAAGCGCGGTTTCGCTCCGTCGCAGAAGCTTCGGAGGAACTGCTGAGCAGATGGAGGAGCCTGCGGACTCTCCGGGCCCCTCGGCGCCGGTGACGGAGGTCCGCTGCTCGGCGGCTCGACCTCTGCGGCTGCTCGAGTGGAAAGTGAAACCGGGCTCGTTGGTGAACGTGGACTCGGTGCTGGCGCTGTGCGCCCCGGTGTCGGCAGACCGGAACCCTGGAGCCGGGCTGGAGATGCTGCCGTGCAGGCAGCCGGAGAGAAGGGTCAAGTCGGACCGCGCTGGGGTGGTGCGGGAGCTGTGCTGTCAGCCAGGCCAGGTGGTCACCCCGGGGTAGGTGGGGGAACGGGCTAAAGCGGGTAGAACCTGGTCCTCTCTGTGTGTGTGTGTGTGTGTGTGTGTGTGTGTGTGTTGTAACGGTTACGTTCAGCTCAGGTTGGAGCTGTGCTCGACTGTTCGTGCTCAGTTTGTAAGAAACACTCCTTATGATGTTTTGAAAATCACCAGCCATTACCATATAATTTTTACTATTACTTCATTCAGCTACCATATCAGCAGCTGCCACTCTTAGGTGATACAGTCCAGAGTACAGTTGTCAACACCTGACATCAAGAATGAGCTTTATTGCATTACTCGTGGATGGTTAGTATTGATAATGCAAATGTAATGTTTTTTGTAAACACAGTACAAAGACTTGTATTAATAATGGTGCACACAAAAACCAGGTGGTGATAAGTGGAAACATGCAGATAAATGTGTATTAACACTGTTGAGCTGCAGAGAGTGAGTGTGTGTGTGTGTGTGTGTGTGTGTGAGAGAGTGAGTGAAAGAGAGACGGATTGAGTGTGTACGCATGGAGTTGTTCTGAATGGTTGGTATGTGAAGGAAAGGTAGTTTGTCGAATGTTGGATATTTGATACTTATTGAGTTAATTCACAGCAAATCTCCCTTGTGTTCACAGTGTGACCCTTAAATTCTTAGTAACTCACACACTCTGTGTATTTGGTTTGTGGCACTATCTGTATTCAGTGGGACATGGCATGGAAATGAATTTGCCCACTTTTTATATACTTAAATGTGTGAGCATACATGGAGGACTGCTCTGATGGATACAGATGTAGACAAAAACCATTGATGCAAAAATCTGATGTCCTCCTTATTATTTTATTTCTGATCCAGTGTGCTGGTCAAAAAATGACCTATAAATATGTAGACGTTTTCATAAACTTCAATATGACAGCAGCAATAGTTTTCATATTTATTGCTAAAAATATGTTAATACAGTATTTATAACCAACTGTAGTCATAATTCAAATTAAATATGTTTAAAATTTGAAAGTTTCTTGTTATCAGCATCACTTGTTAGTGTTAGGATCATTTGTGTGGTTGGTGAATGTTAGCTTGAAAGACTGACTGTTACTTAGATCCTGGCAGTAAAGTAAAACTGTCAGCCACAGTATTGCATGATCAAAACGGGTTTTGGTATCTGAGAACCTTAATCGCCCTGAATGCCTTTGTTTCTCATCTCAGCCATAAGGAATGAAATAGAAGACAATGCTTGTTGCTCATACACAGTTGCAAGAAAAAGTTTGTGAAGCTTTGCAACTACCTGTTTTTTTTTTTTTTTTTTAAATTACTCAAAATATGGTCTGATCTTCCATCTAAGTTACAATAATAGACAAACAGAAGTTGCCTGCACTAATAATACCAAAAAATTGTATTTTTCTTGTCTTTAACACTGTTTAATCATTCACANGTTACAATAATAGACAAACAGAAGTTGCCTGCACTAATAATACCAAAAAATTGTATTTTTCTTGTCTTTAACACTGTTTAATCATTCACAGTCCAGGAAAAAGTATGTGTATTTAATAACTGGTCAAACCTCCTTTAGCAGCATTAACCTCCAACAAACACTTTTTTTAGCTTCTGATAGACTTACACAATGGCAAGGAAGAATTTTAGACCCTCCCTCCCTACAAAACTGTTCAGGTTATCAATATTATTGGGATTCCTTGCATGAACAGTCCTGCTCAGTTCATATCACAGCATCTCAGTTGGGTTAAGGTCTGGGCTCCACCTTGGCTATTCCAAAACACAGATTTTCTTTTTAAACCCTTCTCTTGTGTTTTGGATCATTTTTGCATCATCCAACTTATGTTAGGCTTCCTGTGACAGACTGCTGCACTCACATCCTTCTGTAAAATTTCTTGATACAATTTTCAATTGATTGTACCCTCAACCATTGCAAGCTGTCCAGGCCCTGAAGCAGCAAAACAGGCCAAAACCATGATGTTCCCTCCACCATGCTTCACAGTTGGAGTGAGGTTTTGGTGTGCAGTGCCCTTTACCCTCCAAACATAGTGATGTGTATTTCTGCCAAAAAGTTCAACTTTTGTCTCATCTGTTCACTGAACATTGTGAAATATCCAGGTAGTGTTTTTCAATCTTGATATATGCAGCAATGGCTTCCTCCATGGTGTCCATCTATTAACACTATTCTTGTTCAGTGTTTTCTTGTAATGGAAACATGAACAGAGACTTTAGCATTTAGCAAGATCTAAAGATTTGTGCAGGCCTTTTGCTGTTGGGTCCCCCCAATGCCCTTCAGGGTTGCATATTATGCTCTTGGTGCGATCTTTGCAGGATCCTAGGGAGAGTAGCATCGGAACTGAATTTCCTTCATTTGTAGACAGTTTCTCTTACTGTGGATTGATGAGCACTCAAGTCTTTATAAATGCTTTTGTAACTATTACCAGCTTGATATATTGTTACAATTCTTCCTCTAAGGGCCTAAAAGTGATTTTGTCATAAAGAAAAGAGCGGTTAGTAACCTGTGTGTCTTTTTTTTTTTTTTTTTTGATAGAGCAGGGCACTTCTGCAACCCATAGCTCCAATCTCATCTCATTGATTGGAACAGCTGACTCCGGTTAGGTTTTGTAAAAGTGATTAATCCAGAGGTTCACATTTTTTTGAACCTAGCCTGTGATTGTTTAAATGGTATATTCAGTACTCCCAAAAAGTACAATTATTTGTTTGTCATTACGTTTAGCAGCTCGTGTTTGCCTGTTACTGTGATTTAAATGATCAGACCACATTTTATGAGTAATTCAGAAATCCAGGTAATTGCAAAGGGTTCACAGACTTTTTCTTTCAACTGTGCCTTTATTTTTTACTGTGAAGGACCTCAATATGCTGCACTCTTTTAAACTAGCTTTGTGAAATTTCAGTCAGGGTTTAGTAACATTTTCCAAAGAGATGGACAAGGGATGCTCATCACGGCTGAACATTACTCAGATTGTTCAGGTTTACTTTCCAATGAAATTAGACCCTAAGTAATGAAAAGTATGAAGCATGAAGTGCGGTATAAAACTGTCCTCTGTACCATCAGTGTGCATAGCTGTAATGCTGGAATTTTGCCCAAGACTCACATCCACCTTCAGTGTTGCTCTCCATAACCTGAGGTTTCACTTGAATGTCAAAGATTAATGTTGGACTTGGATTATGGCTGGATGTTTCTTGCCCATTTGGGCAACATAATTGTTTTCAAATTATATTCTCTGGTAATTTTTTGATGATTGTAAAATTTAAAATATTTTAAAATACTTTTTTTCAATTAGGTTACCATTATACTTTGATTACTTTAAAAAAGTCACCCCTTTAAATGTGTTAATGTCTTAGATTTTATCAAGCCACAATGTGTTTATGTATTTTTTTTGCAGTTTGGTTTTAATGCTTGGTCACAGTAAATGTTTCCCTTCTATAATGGGGTCCTTTTATGAGAAGACAGACAAAGTAAATATAATTTGTCACGTAAAATTTGCACAGTGAGCTACCAGCTCCTGCTTATGACAAATGCTTTAGAAGAATATAAATTTCATTCCACAATATGAGCTATGGTGACCCTCAAGTTCCACACAAGGTAAGACAAGAGGCATGGCTTCTCCTGCACATCTTCCTTCTACCATTGGTCTGTGTCTGCATACTGAAGCAACACCGAAATCTCATGACTCCTTGTCATGTATAATAATAATGATACCTAAAACAGAAAGTTGTAAAGTGTGGAAAGTTGTAAAGACAGCAGAAAAAATGCATAGTATTATCTCAAAAGGCAGTGTCATTGCAAATGACTTTAATTACATTTAGCAAAAGGTACTTTGCAGTGGAGGTGTTAGTATTTGCTTAATGGAATTTCATATTGCAAAGTTTCTTAGTAACAACTTTTATGTAGTGCATTTAAATTCAGCTTCTCAAAGTGCTTTACACTGAAAAAGACAAACTCAGCTTTCTGTGCTTGATACGTGGCGCTTAGAAAAATATGGCGTCTTGTTCAATCAGATCCCTCATATGTATGGCTTGTTCCAGTTAATGGAGGCTGTAGGTTGCTTGTCTACAATTTACACTTGCATACCGAGATTCATTTTCAGATTGGGTGATTCTGACATTTGCATAAGCTTTGGAGAGCACTCGGCTTTAGATTTTCCTTATTTTGATTCTTAGGCTCTTTGTTCTACACCTGGCAAAGGAGTCTATACACTAAAGCTTTTAGTCGACAGTTTAACCCCAACCCCAAGACACCACATATGTCTCAGGACAGTAATTTTGTAGTTTATCCAATCTTATGCTTGCTTTTCTTTGCACAAATTCTAGAATGAACTGTTGACATCCAATTCACTAATCTACTAGTTGCAACATTTTTTACTTTTTCAGTCCGACTTTAGGAAAAAAAAATAAACATAGCACAAAACTGCCCAAGAAAAAGTTGCCGATCGCCTCTTAATTGCAGCTGATTCTGGTTTCTGTTCAAATCGAATTCTTCTTCTTAGTCATGACATTTTACCATCATTTCCTTGTCTCTCTTAACAGGTTTGTCTGAGTTTAGGGATATAAAGTCTGGTGTTCCTCAAGGCAGGTGTATTTAATGTGGACATTTTCCCTAGCTGTCATTTTTGTCCTGATGGTTCTCAAATTTGCATGAGAAAACCTGATTTTAACGTACCCATGTCAGCACTCTCCGGTTGTTTCTTTGGTTAAATCCTGGTTGGCCAAAACTTCTTGTATTTGAACAGTGAGGAGTCTGAGGCTTTTTAACACGCTCTGTTAGTTGCACAAATTACATTTTAAATCCATTTGTATAGACATCCTTGTACTTATCTCTTCAACTGGGATGAAAAAATGTGGGAGTACTATTTGACCTTTAATTCACATGTGATTATACATGTGCAGAACATTATTAAAACATTTTTTTCATCTGTAAAACACTGTCAAACTACATCCCATATTGTCTTTTTCTGTTGGGAAAAAGTCTTTGAAAGAATTGACTACTGTAATGTTCACCTCGCTGGAATTTGACTGCAAGATCCTCATGCTTGCCTTTAAATCGTTACATGGCTTGGTGCCTCTAGCTCTGTAACACGTTATAAATGTTTTTCTCCCACTTGTTAATCTTTATTCACCTGGCCCTGATCTCTTATGTGTCTCTCAAACTCGCCTGCTTGCTCCTGATACACCCCCAATGTGTAGAATGCCCTGCCCAAACACATCAGGAAATCTGGGCTCCTGTAGATCGGAACACAACTTCAGAATCGTTTTCAGTTGACGTATTTTTGTGCTCCCATTTGTTTTCTCGTCTTGTCATCTATTATTCAAATTGTAATCTCTTTGTGTTGCTTTGATGATTAATTTGTTAATGATTTATTTTTCGTAACGCTGTAAATTTATCAGGATTTTATTATTATACCCAATTAATATTTGAGAAGAATATAAGCAGTGTATTGTTATAATAAATTGCTCTAAAGCAGATAGCAGGCTTTAAAAAAATTATAAGAATACAAGAACAACAGAATCCATTCATTATTTAAAATGGCTTGTCCAGTGCAAGATCATGTTGGGTGTGAAGCAGAGTTTATCCTGAATGGGAATGTCAGTCCATCACAGGGTAGCCACACACATTTGCGCACATGTGCACTTTTATTCTCAGGAAATGCCCTCCTTTTGTGTTCTAGAATAACTACTGAACTGAAATCCAGTTAGTCAGCTCTGTAAACTCATAATCTTCAAAGTTAGTATTTTGGCTAAGCAATTAGAGTTTTAAATTTAATTATTCAAGTATTTATTTATTTTTTTTTAAATAAAAACTTACCAGTTTGTTTGGTGGTTAAGTCCTGGGTATAACTTCAAGTGGCAGCCTTCAGTACCGTTACCATCACTGCAGTTGTCATAAATCACTTCCGAATTTGTTCTTCGCTGTTCTTTAATTCATCCCTTTAAATAAATATGTATGTAGAACGTTATTGCTACCTGCCTGTGTCGAGCAAAATATGTTGTACACTGGGGCAAATAGGAGGGTTGACTTTTGGTACAATACATTTTTTAAGTGGCTCACATAAACTTGGAATGTCTTAAGAGTGTAATTTTACTCAGAACATTTCATTAAGCTGTTCTATAATTATAAAAATATTGAGCTGTGGTATGCTCCAAAATACGACGAATGTTTTATATGAAAAGTAAAAATGTTTGCTTTGGCAATAACACTTGTTTTTCTGTGCAGCAGTAAACGTAATATTCTGAAGGCTATTTCACAAAACAATATGTTTGTTTTTCGCAAATGTCGACTATAAACACTGAAGTGATTTACAAACTGTCTAAAATCACTGTATTTGACATAGGGTAGGATGAAGGGGAGAAAACAGCACTGGTTATTAAAATGACAATGGTTTTGTGTTAAATGATTTTGAAAAAAGTGTTCAGAGGCCTGAATTTTACACTTGCAACCCTGCTTGAGGTATGTTGTGCTGGTACAAACCTTTGAACGCTAGATGGTGCTGCTTTATACTTTTGTTAATAGTTCCAAAACGTGTCTTCGTCTAATAACAAGAAAAACTTTGAGAAAAGTGGAAAAAGTTTTTGAACATACAAGTGTATTCATTCTTTTTTTCAGTCTGCTGTTAATTCTTTTTTTCTCTGTTGCTTTGGTGGGGCGAACTTGCTCTTAAATGGAGTGCTGACTTTATGTTAAGTTGTGTGGTTTTCTTTTTCACAGGGGAGTTCTAGTACGCCTAGAGGAATGCAGCCATCCCATTGTCATGAAGGGTCTGTGTGCTGAGTGCGGACAGGACTTGACACAGTGAGAAAACCTTTGTTAAAAGCCCACAGTACAGACACTTGCGTCCCAGTTGTGAACATTTTCACCCATGTGTGCTTCCTCCCTCAGGTTGCAGAGCAAGAATGGCAAGCAGCAAGCACCCATCTCCACAGCGACTGTCTCCATGGTTCACAGCGTCCCAGAGCTGATGGTCAGCTCCGAGGTGAGGCTCCTGATGTAATGTTTGGAAACCCAGTTTGTATGAGTCATTAACTCGAATGGTGGTAAAGCTTGCCAAACACTAAGTTCTATGTAGCTTTTCTGTTGGACCCTTTAGAAAAACACATTAATTCTCAATTTAAAATTAAAACTGATGTTAAAATTTACAAATGTGTAAAGCTACTTTTAATCATAAAATTGACAGACTAGCAATAATAAAATACACTTACCTTTACATGTACATTAACATGTACCTTATTGTTCTGCTTGTAATTGGTATTTCAAATTAAATGTGTGTTGAGCTGATCTTAAGTCCCAGTGGTTTTTGCACGATACCATAGAAATGATATGTCATTAGTTTTTGTTTGAAGCTGCATACCACCTATGGTTTGTAGTTTGTAAAGACCAGTTTGTCTGTCCTACACCCTGGTTCTACCCGTGTAGCAAGCAGAGCAGCTGGGCAGGGAAGACCAGCAGCGGCTGCATCGGAACCGCAAATTGGTACTCATGGTGGACCTGGACCAGACACTGATCCACACCACAGAGCAGCACTGCCAGCACATGTCCAACAAGGTAGGAGGGTGCTGGGTCTGCACCTCTGTGTTTATCCGCTTGAATATCCTGCAATATTTATATATTTCTTGTACATCTCTACATGTAATGATACTGTATTTGTTTTAATAATAAATAACCTGGTTACAGTGCTTTTTACTGCATATTTAGTTGTCACCCTGATTATTTTAAATTACTGTTAATAGTAGCAGGGTATGATTAATTTTGATTTACAATTTTAGTAATTGTCAACCATTTTGGTTTTTAAGAACCAGAAGAGGTTCTTGTTGTTTTACTTGGTCAGTGTGGAAAATGGACATTATTATAGCAAGTGAAGACAATTACTAGGTAATGATTTTAACTCATTAAGGTTATAATAGCTTAATTGCATCTTCCATGGTCCGTGGTTTACTGTTGTAAATGAAGTAGCTGCTTTCTGGTGCTGTGTCCATAGCAACTGTTTCAGTTGCTGTTTCAGAAATAGTACAGTAGTGATGCCCACTGTAGCACTTTGGAAACTCATTCTGTGTGTGTTGCCTGTCCATAGGGAATCTTCCACTTCCAGCTTGGACGAGGGGAACCCATGCTACACACCCGCTTGCGTCCCCATTGCAAAGACTTTCTGGAGAAGATTGCCAAGCTCTATGAACTACACGTGTTCACCTTTGGCAGTCGCTTGTATGCGCACACCATCGCAGGTATGTCTGCCAGGAGCATTATGGGAGGTACAGGTAGTGTGGGAGCTGAAGTTAAGGACCTAGAGGTCTGAGGCATATGAATCTCCATCTTTGTGTCTTTCTACACCTTTTAGTTAAGCAGCATGCTTCTGCAGCCTTGGGGAATGAGCCTTTGAGCACATGGTCACAAAAAAAATCAGGAAGTTGAGTTTTTTTAAATTTTATTTTAAATATCTTCCATCCTTTACTTTTTCTCATTAAGGGACAATTCTTTGTAGTACAGTCCAGTACAGTTCAATTTAATTTGCAGTGGGTATTTGGAATGGGTCTCTGTAGAATACTTTTGGGAAAAATTAAGAAAACATCATTGGTTCTAAAAAAAAAAACTGACCTAATACATACGGATATCCAGCATACAGATTCTGCTTATGCTATTTACTATTTACACACTGGCTTTGTGGCAGTGGTGTACCAACAGCCTAATGTTTGTGCTCCAGATCTGTGATGCAACCTTATGGTTGAAAGTGAAAAATGCCCATGGCTGCCCTTTGGGAAACACTCAGTTATTCTGCTGAGGACCTGCATCAGCTTTCCAGCACGGTTTTACAGGATAACAACATATGGTGATGAGCTAAGAGTGCAATGATTACACAGCGATTACACAATGAGTGTTGACTACAATAAAGTCTCCACACCAGGAACTTCAACATGTTTTAGTCCCACTGGACAGGTTTGTTTTTCATTCCTGGTTAGCTGCCCTGCTGTAACATGTCTGATGTTTTTTTTTTTAGTAACAACATTAACATCCTCTTTTTGATTTGTGGTAGGTGTAAAAATAATGAGCGTGCATCAGATTTCTTACGCAATGTGTTGGCACCTTAGAACTTTTTGGGGCTTCCACAAAGGATGAACTCAAGGGATGTGTAAAAAAAAAATAAATTGGTGTTATGTAATTGGGGGCATTGGGAATCTTTAGGGGAAACAGCTTCCACAAGGCAGGTTAACCAGCTTTCACGTTCCATTAATCTCTAGATCTATAAAGCACTATCTGTGTTTGTTTGTCTGTTTATCTTTTCTTTATCTACGGCTTTATTTTTCGCGCCACAGGTTTGAAATTTGAGACACTGGTACTTCTTACCCTAAGTGAGGTTTTTCCTTATTAACATTCATTGAACTCCAAAAATGCTACTTACAATTTAAAAAATTTAAAGTTCAGTCTCTGAAAAGGCTTGGAGAAGGGGAGCAGTGATGTTACACGCAGAGTATATGTAAAGATGCTGACAGATTGTCCCGCTATACATAGTCTATCTATCTCTCTCTCTCTCTCTCTCTCTCTCTCTCTCTCTCTCTCTCTCACACACACACACACACTCACTCTGTGTACATGGTAATGTACTTTCTCATTCAGAACACACTGAAACAAAGATAACAAAATCCTTTAGTACAAAAACAGTCATTTTTATAACCAGTGCTGTTTTCCCCTTCATACTGTCCTGTACCAAAATAGTGAAATAGGGAAAAACTGGCTTGTTGAACCAGGTTCACCTGAAACAAAAACCTACTTAAGCTGTGGACCCTTCAGGACTGTATTTTGCTGTACTTTACTAGCCTTCTTGTATTATTGCTTGTCTTCTGCAAAGTGTTAATCCTGAAAGCTGTAGAATAGCTGAAGGAAGAGCTCTGTATCCGGTTGGTCTCCTTTTTACCACTAGAAGGCAGTATTCATCTTCACATTGGAGACACCTGACATGATTGGCTGAAAAACAGTCATTTTATGCCATCAACAATACACATGGTACTTAGAAATGGGAACAGTTACAGAAAGCTTGTTTTAAAAAAATATTGCAATGCTATATATTTGGTGGTTTGAACCTCAGACTTTGAACATATTGACAATGTAAGTAGTGATAAGGCTGAAGATATTGTCAAGAGTTTATTACGTTATACTGTATTATAATGAGTATGATGAGTTTTCAGTGGTACCAAATTGATAAATAACAGGTGTTGCAAAAAGACCCTTGGGACCATTTTAAAATAGTGCAGTTAAAATCTTTTTCTCCAGTTTGCCTGAAGAGGTACAGTTTGTCAAACTGCTCTGTAGTTGGAGAAGACTATTAACTTGCTTCAGAAGCTCCATTGCAGATGGGTTTGTGCATCATCAAAGTGATGTTTTATTTAGCTTTGTATTGATTCAGTTCAGAAGAAGTAGAGATAAAAGGGACGAGTAAAAGTATGTTTAAGTTACAGCAAACTTACCCAGAGCACAATATATTTTCTAGCAATGCACATCAGAGAAGATGTAGTAGTAATATGGGTGGATATATGCAGGAAAAAATATTCAAAAGAGAATCTCAAAAGCCTTTTATTCAGATCTTTAAACAATGTTTTGATTTGCTGCAGGAGAGAAATAAGTGCAGTGCTTCTTTGAATCCCACAGAATACTCCCCCAGTACTCACTTTTTTTAGTTTTTTGCACCTCTCACAGCGCTGCAGAAGTTTCAAACACAGCCCTCAGCCGCATCCCTCCTAGCCGTCATTTATTGAACCATTTTCCTGCCATCTTACTTTTCACAGGCTTCTTGGATCCTGAGAAGAAGCTCTTCTCTCATCGGATTCTGTCAAGAGATGAATGCATTGACCCATTCTCCAAAACGGGGAACCTCAGGTGGGCTGGGGGTGTGGGTGTAAGTCTGGGGGAGCTTTTGAGAGAGGTGACAGTTCTCATGGGCTGTTCTTTCAAAATGTTGGTGTTTGTTTGAATTTCTTTCCTCTACTTGAAAAATTTGTCTGCTTGTCTACCTTCGTTACTCAGATTGCATTATTAAGGTACTCCTCGTAATGGTAAGCTACATGGCTGGCAGATTTAAATCTGGAGAGTACATCAGAGGTTACAACAGCAGAGGTACAGCTTCAGACCTCCACCTGGGATTGATTTATGTCCCATCTCCTTACCATTCTGCTTTGCTGCCATCTTTTTATTGTTGTTGTTATCATCATTATTGTTTTTTTGTATGTGTTCTGATTTGGCCTTGCATCATGGCACCCACCAGAACTCAGTCAAGATGTCGTCTCACACCGCTGCTAACAGACTCTGCCACCAGCTCTCGAAGTGGGTGTTCACACTGTGCCTCACTTGTCTCCCCAGCGACCCAGGACACCCATTCCTGTGGATTGGCTTGTTAATGACTTGTTAATGCTTGGCATCTGCGCCACTGTCCTCATGGATACGATATGCTGACATTTAGGCATTAGACAAATGTGCATTTAGTGGTATTTATATAGCAAAAGCAACAGCCGGGATTCTTATTTAGCCACCTCCCCTGCTGTGAGTTTCCCTCCTACCCAGTGTCTTCCCTGTTCAGTTTTTTGCACGAGACCATTAAATGTTCTCTTTCTTGTGCTTTGATCAGAGCAGCTGATCATCTGCACTGCATATCATGTTAATGGGATCACACAGTCACAGTCCCATAGTTAAATTTAATGTAAGTTAAAGTGGGTTTTGGACAGCAAGGTGGTGCAGTTGGTGTCTGACAGCTCTTGGGTTGTGGGTTCAGACATGACTTGTGTCGACTTTGCATTTTCTCCTCGTGTTTGCATGGTTGACTTTAGGCGTTTTGGTTTCCCTTCACAGTCCAAAGACATGTGTTTTACATGAATTGCTGACTGAAAAATATCATTTTTGTGTTTTTGGGTGAATAAATGAGTGCTTGTTTAACCTTCGATGCATTTGCGCCCCATTTACGATGTACCCTGCCTCATGCCCTATGTGTCTGCGATTAAACAATGGACTTGTTAGCCTTCATTGGACAAGCATTTGCTGATTCTTGGATAATATTAGCGTGTCTGCAATTGTATTTGTCATACACCACATGTATGTCTCATTGCGTGGTAATTTACCTGACCTGCATTAGTAAATACAAGCTCTGTAAACTCTGAAAAGTTCTTTTCCTTGTCTTTGAAGCTCATGACCTCTAATGACAAATGGGTTTTTTTTTTATCTGTGTTACACGGTGTTAATAGTTCAGTGCCATAGTGGCTGTTCTGTTGTTTGCAATTTTTTGAATTTCTCTTGTTTTTTATTCTGTCCAGTAAATTGATTTGATTATCATGCTCCCCCCCCATAGGAATTTGTTCCCCTGTGGTGACTCCATGGTTTGTATCATTGATGATCGGGAGGATGTCTGGAAATTTGCACCCAACCTAATCACAGTGAAGAAATACACTTATTTCCAAGGAACGGGAGACATCAATGCTCCACCCGGCTCAAAAGAAGCTCAGATGACAAAGAAAGGTATGGAATATGCTTTGTATGTCCGACTGCAAAAAAACCATCAGTAGCATTCAGTCCCAAGGTCTTCTTAAATGCATACTTTAACTTTTATTTACTTTGGGAGGGGAGAACTTTTACGGTGAATAAACATTGAACTCTTTGGCAGAAAGCTTTGAATGAAGAATTTTGTTTGATTTAAAAAAAAAAAGAGGATTGAAATATGTTTGTTATTCTCAGAGAACGCTGAAGGTCTGCCACATAAATGTAGAAGATCACATGCAATTTACCCTGAATTTGCACTTCAGAGCAACTGTACTCTCAGGAGAGGGACTACTGACTGTTGCAATCGGTGACTGGAGTAGTTAAGTGTCTGTAGAAGAGCCAGGGTGCTTCAATGTGTTCTTTCCTGTTCTTTTGTGTGAGCACAGGCTAAGGTGAGGTTTATTAAAACACTTTCCTTGGGCCAGATGTGTTATGGGGCATTGGGAAAACTGGTGGTGATAAAGGTCTGGGTGCCATTATGGATCATCTTTACTCAAACAAAGGGATGTGAGTATCCCTGGTCAAGTCATGTGGTGGAGTGGATTTGTGATGGGGCTGGACAATGCCAGAGCTGCTTAAGGAACTAGGTACTAGCTATGAGTGGTTCAGTGATATAATTTCTTGGTGTAAGATCTGTACCAGCTTAACAATGAACGAGTGAAATTTGTAGCCCTGTAAGTATTAACACATTCCCATTTGGATGCACAGAGACATAACAGGTCCTACTGGTACTGCTGGTGCCTCACAGGTCATAGTTTTATATTTTGCTCTGTCAGTGCATGTTCTCCTTGCATTTATGTGGTTTTTTTTCTGGATGCTCTGGTTTTCCCTAACAGTCCAAAGACACGTGTCTGGTCAACTAGTTATTTAGTTGCCCTGTGTCTGTCACTTCATCAGAATACAACTTGGGTAAATGTATATTTAAGGTAAATCTTGCTGCTTGCTGGTGTTTTACTTCCTGTGCTACTTTTTGTTCTCCACTGTTGCAGTCAACCATATGAGCAAGCCATCAGAAAGCCCAGAGAGCACAGTACTGCCCATAACACCCGAGGAGCAGAGCAATGGCCTTCACAGGCGGGGGAAGGAGCGGCCTGCAGGGCGTGGTGTAACAGAACACGAGGAGCAAGGTTTTACGGCCAGTGGGGGAGCGGACCCTGATTCTCCAGCAGAAGCTGGTGAAAGGACTCACCCTCCTGGGGAGGGGGCAGAAGGCTTGCCACCTAGAGCGGATCCCTTACAGAAGAGCAGTGCCCAAAGTGCTACAGAGGTGGAGGATGATGGAGCAGCAGAGGAAACTGTGGACACACCCACCAGGGGCACAGCCTCTAGTGACAGGGCCATTAATGACCTGGAGTTTGACCTCTCCAGTGACAGCGAGAGTGACATGGCTTCAGCGAACCCCTCCTCATCAGACAGTGAGACAGAAGGGAAGCGCACTTGGGGGAAGAGGCAGGAGGCTGTAGGGCTGGAGCTAGAAAGTGGAGTGGAGCCTGTTGAAGGGGTGGACCTGCCACCCAGAGAAGAACAGGTGGAGGGTGAGAAGCATCCAGGAGAGGATGGTGCTTCAGAACAGGAGGGTCTCCGGGAGCTGGACAACGGCTGTTCCGATAAAAAAGAGGCAGAGACAGAGTCTCAGAACAGTGAGCAATCAGGAGTGACCATGGGGGAGGAGTCTTTAGACCAGAGTATTGAGGAAGAGGAGGAAGATGAAGGGGAGGAGCCTGACCTTGACCAAGATGACCACTTGATCTACCTAGAAGAGGTTCTGACACGAATACACAGCGAGTACTATGCCCGGTATGAGGCCTTCCTGAAGAAGGAGAACTCCGAGATGCCTGACATCCGTAAGATTGTTCCGGAGCTCAAGAGCAGGTCCCTGGCAGGGACCACTATTGTGTTTAGCGGACTGTACCCTACCAACTACTCCATGGAGAGAACACGGGAGTTCTACCACGCTAATGCACTGGGAGCCAAAATCCATAAGAACCTTGTCCTGAACCCCAAAGACCCAGATTGCACAACGCATCTCATTGCAGCCCGAGTGGGTGAGTGCTGTTAACACCCGTGGGCTTGTTAGAGGTGGCCCTCACTGAAAATTACGCATGTCCTAATGTCCTCCCATCTCTGTAGCAATACACACATCATCAGCTTAGAATACAAGCTGAATACGAATGAATAGAATACGAAACAAATACGATAGTTTTGCAGTTCTTAAAAAAAACACTTCCAAGTATACCATATTATATATTTCTTTCCTATCCTTATTTTTGAAATTTTTGATGTAACATTTTAAATGAGTAACTGTTTTTCTGCCCTTTATATTTTAGTGCTCAGAGACTGTGTCCAGGGTACAGACATGTATGGTGTGCTCCAGTCATGCTTAGCTAATTGTATATGATTCATTTTAAACTGCATATAAAAATGTGTATGGGCCTCATTAATTTATACTAAAGCAGAGATGGGATTATATAGAGATGTGAACTTTCAGAAATGAAATGCCTTGCGCTATAGTAGCTATGTATAAACACACACACACACACACACACACACACACTTTATTTATAGACAGCCAAATTAAATGATTTCAGATTACTTCCACATCTGTTGTATAGTTGCAGCTGTTGGAAGGCATCAGCTGTACTGTGGCCTGTTGCACTGAGCTCTGATTGTTGGAGTTCTCTCTTTATGCTCCTGCAAATATCATCTGGCCATCAGCCTTAGTGGAACATGGCAACACCATGTCTATGATTAGCCCACTTTCCAGGAGACATTTCCGAGAAAAGTTTGCTTTACAGAAATCAGACCTGGTCGAGGGCCTTACTTTTCCAGAGATGACATCTCAGGTGTATCCTGTGTTGCTGCAAGTGGATGGACCTGAGAATAACTAGCAGGAGCCAGTGTGCCAACAGTTGCAGTTAGTTGGTTTCTTGCGATTGATATAACACAGGGCAAGCTGCAAATTCATTCTCGCAATGCCACCTGTATGAATCCTATCCCCGCGTTTACTAGCTTAGCTCACAGTGTAATTGGTTATACTGCTTGGCATTTAGTGAAGAGGGTGCATTAAGACCTTCTGCTTTCTCAGTGGTTCTGAAAGTTCATTGAGTACAACAGGAGATGCCACAAAGAGAGTGTCAGAGAAGCTACAGGGGTGGTGCTGTTGTTAAGCTTAATATTTCTTCTCTTCATCTAATGCATGTTCAGGCTGAGTAACAAGCCTTTTCCTGAGTAGTCCACTTACTAAACATTCTGTATGTGTTTTGGAGGGGGTGGCAACATTAATTTTTATGAGGGAAACTGTCAATTCCGTTCATCTTGATGCATGCTCTTTGAAGCCTTTTGCAAGATGGATTACCATCCTGTGCTCAGAGGATGTAAATGTATAGTGGTGACTATGCAGACTTTCATTTTTCCACACACTGCTTTTAACAGACACATGACCTTTGATTGTGTCTTACTTCATGTTTGCTGGTGTCCAATTAGTCTTGTGCTGATATGTGGATCTTGCTACCCAAAAGGCCACTGATTTCATCTGTTTCACCTCCTCATCCTTATTGTTCGAGGCCATCTGTACAAGAAGAATACAGAGGATGTTTATGCAATGGCTGGGTTGCTTTAATTGTTTTGCCCTTTATAGCGCTCCAGTGGAAATTGGGTGTTTACAATCTTCTGCAAAGCCTCTTTAAAGGTTTTTGGTGCCAAGGTCATGACATAGTTAAACACCGGTGTTTCCCTTACTGCTGGTCACAGTTAGGCTATAAAGTCAGAATTTATTTTCATTCTGATAACTCCTTACTTCTCTGTGTGGTCTAAGATTAAAAAAAAACATGGTTTGATGTGGTGTAATGAGAAATTGTTCATCAGTATTGTCATTCAAGGTTAATTGGCCTCTCCCCACAGCTAGCGCTGGCTCAACATTTTAAATTATGTGACAGGTTAACTTGTATTTCATGGCTTACCACCTTGTTCCAAAAATCTACAGGAAATGCTATATGCTGTTTTAAAAGTTATTCAGGAAGTATTTATTTCCTCCTTTTCTTGTTGGTGGGGGAATTAGTTGAAATTATTAACACGGGAAAATGTGCTTGGAGACATCAGTTGCTCCACAGATACCTTGGAAATGGGGGTAGTAAATGAATATGCTGGTTGCCTCGTGACCTCCTGGTTGTTGAATACAGTGAACATACTTCTGCTTTAAGCACTTTCGCTGAAATGTAAATCAGTTCATCCATCTTCTGGTGTTGAAATACAAGAGTAAACAGTACTTAGTGCTGAAATTTTGTTTGACTAGCATTTAATATACTAAAATAAGTGAGAAATAAGTTTAAGGATGACAAAAACTTGGAAGGCACGAGGCCAGCTGTGCATGTGTGTCTCCCAAGTTCATCTTGACATACACTATAGCTGCAATCTTGCCATTTACAATAATATTTTCTGTGGTAAAAAAGAGATAATATAACAAATATGTCTAAATTCCTGAGGTTTGTTTTAAATTATGTCACAAGATGCAGTACAGCAGGTATTGTAATGCTTGGGGCGGTTGCCTTACAACCACTTGAATCTCCGTCCTGCTGTAGTGCCCTTGAGTAAGGTACTTACCCTGAGTTCATATAGTAAGAATATCTGGCTGTATAAATGGGTAAATCATTTTCTAACATTGTAAGTCATCTTAGATAAAGGCATCGCTTAAGTAAAGAAATATCATTATCACGGTGAAATATGTTATAATTGTTGCTATATTTTCATTTCAGTGACAGTTGACAGTAAATACACTTAGCTGTGTGTGGAAGTAGTCTGTGTGTAGCCATTTCAGCTATTTCAGTGTCCATATCCTTCCAAAGCCTCAACCTCTACACACACACAAACTGTTTGGCTTTATCCACATTTCGGGTGAAATGCTCATATCCAACATAACTACTGCTAAGGAGGGGGTCAAGCTCTGTAAGTGTTTCCAGGAGATTTCAAGAGCAGTAGAACAGTGAATAGAAAAAGGGGTGTTTGTGTTCCTGCCAGTCATTTTCCTCCTGCTGTCAAAGTCACAGTCTAAGCTACACAGTTAGATGTTTTAAAGATGGTGTGCCGGTCTATACTCAAACCAGTTCAGTCTTTGACACTTCCAGTGTGTTTCACTTCTGTTGAGCTTTGCCTATCTTTACCTCACACAGGGCAGCATGGCTCTGTGATGTCTGAGGGTGTCTGAGCTCCTGCTAGAATGAGATTAAGTTTCCCAGTTGTCGTTTTTCATCAGTTTTTACATGTTGGTCAATGATTTGAGTGGTTGACTCAACATTTTGAAGATGGAACATCATGATAAGCATCCTGCTGTGCATAGTCTTCTCAAATAGAGAAATAATACATTTCTTATGTTACAACTGCTACAAAAAAACATTTCCAATCAGCCCTTCTTTTAACTTTTGTGCCTTATTTGTACAGTTTAGTATTCCCTCACTAGTATGGTACTTCACTGTTTTCAAGCACCAGAAAAAATGATGTTAATTGTAGTTCCCCTCCTTCCTTTCTGATTTTCTCTCCTGCCCCCCAATTCAGTGGAGATTTTTTGTTTGATTGTGTTTGATTGATTTCAATGCTAAATGCAGGAGAAGAACAGCGGAATCAGCCCATGGAGCTACACAACAGATATAACACTGGCTCACAGACTCCTGAAGCAGGAGCCTTCTGAGTGACATAGTGACACCTTTGTAACTATTGTTAATATCCATTTGTTTCTGTGGCTGTCAGTGCTAGTCTGAGACTGCATACTTTTGAGCAAAACTGATTTAGACTCAAAATGAATTGTCTTCTTTGCAAAGGTGAACAGCAGTGGATACACTGAGAAATTGGCACAATATTCCCATACATAAAACCAAGGCTGAAAGTCAAAAGGTTGCAGTATTTCATAGGTATGATTGCACAACAATAAGTTCCAGACATGTGTCCAAACATTTCATAACTCAATTGAATTTTTATGCATATAAATTTTACATTTTAAAGCAGAAGAAAATTAACTAATTCAGTCATCGACATATTTACAGAGGGAACTTCAGGTGTGGACCATAGCAACAGAATACATTTCCCTGCCAAGTATAAACAACTTTGGGTTGTTTATTATGTGAAAAGAATTGCTGGAGATAATGTGGGAGGCTCAGTTTGTAGGAATCTGCATGTTTGCTGTTTTTGCACTGAGCATGGAGGAAGTGGCCCTAGGTAGACCCTGTCAGTGCAAATAAGGGGGAGTAGCAGTGCCAACTAAAGGACTGTGAACTTCCCCTTTGTCACTGAAAACATTGCTCTTTCTTAGCTGTAGAAAGTCATTGGTGACTGGCCTCTCCCGGACTCTGTAGGCACTGAGAAGGTGCGTCAAGCGCAGGGCTGCCGGCACCTACATGTGGTGAACCCTGACTGGCTGTGGGCCTGCCTGGAGCGCTGGGAACATGTCGAGGAACGCCTCTTCCCTCTCAAGGAGGACTACGCCAAAGCACAGAGGTAGAAGCAGGTCCTCTTTGATCAACTCTGTTTACCATGGTTGGATGTGAACATGCTTTGTTTTGGTATCAGAACCTTTGTAAGAGGTTTTTTTTTTCTTGTGACCTTGAAATACTCCTGTTTTTACTTTAACTTCACATTTATTTGCCCATGAGAACTTTGATGGTATAGATGCTGCACAAGTGATGAAGTCATTTGTGAATGTTTACTGGTTATGTTTCTAGAAGTAGCAGTCCAGCCACGTTCCCGGACCTCCAAGGGCCCTCCTACTCAGATGTGTTCCACCCAGTGCCAGTTCAGCCTAAACCTCCAGCAGTTCCGGAGGTGCGGACATATGACCCCATCACGGGCAAGCTGATCCGGAGGGGTCCTCAGGGCTCCCGCCAACCCTCGTACCCTCAGCCCCCCACACAGGGGGGGCAAACCTCCTTCAGGTACAGTGCAGGCCACACTCCCTGCTGCCCCCCACGACTTTACCTCTTCTAAATCAACTATTGGGAAGGTTTGTCTACAGTGAAGCTCCTATCTGTGCATCTGACCCCATACCCAACTGAAGAGAAGTTGCTGCGTTTCAGTTTGATTTCATGCTGTGTCTAAATATACTTTACATGTCCACTCAGCAACATTCATTTACTCATAATATCAGAGCAGCTGTTACTGACCTATAATTCAACACGCACCATTATTTATACTTAATTTGTGAAATTGTTATTCATCTTGCTCTTTGTGAGCAGGTCATTCCTTCTTATACTTTTTCAGTACGATTAATAAAGATTTTAATGTAACACATTCATTGTATTAATACATCTGGATGTTTGACTGTAGCAATTTTGCCGACGTTATACCCCTCTGTAGAGCATAGCAGCAGTCACCCCTCCACGAGTTTAGGCCGGCACGCTTGTGGGCGCCAATTCCATAGACCTTAGAATGACTGCCATGTCTCATTGCAGAATTGCTGCCATTTTGATTGAGCTGAACAGAACTCACGCAGATTCACACTGTACATTAAAGTCTGATAATATATTGACAGCTTCGTGGCAAAAATGCTTCCTCAGCATTAATGCTACACAAGTCTTATTTATTTAATGCACCGCAGTGCAAAAGCTGTAGCTTTTATGCTGTGCCTGACTTTTTACCACCCTTCTGCCAAATTGGATTTTGGTTTGGATCTCAGAGCATCTATCTCAAGATTAGTCAGTGCTTGTAAATATTACTTTGTGAGAAATAAAACTGTTGTGGTGACAGCTATAGGATTGTGAACTGCAGTGATTAGCAGTTTTCATCTGTTATTTGGCTGTTTCCTTGTGACGAAAGAGAGCTTGGTGAATGCTGAAATTGTAAAACAATAAAAAGCACAAATAAATGTAAAGTTTGAAAACTGATGGTGTTGTGTCAGCAAAACATTGGGTGATAACACAATAAGTCCAAAGTACCAGAGCATCTTCATTATTTATTTATTTTTTAAATTGATGAACTGGTTGAAATTCTTTAGTGAAAAGTGATCTTTTTCTCCAGCTAGCTCTTGGTATTCTGGTACTGTCTGCATCAAAAACAGAACTCAGGGTCTGAATGTGATGTGGTGCTCCAGAGCTTTGGGACAGGCCTAAGTCATGAATGAAAGTTTTCACATATATCCACATTGAACCTTGGTCAAAAAGTACAGACAGTGGCTGCCATCCTTGCGAGAGTGTGTAGATATGTTTTTCCTTCCTGGAAAATGCATTTTTGTTTTAACTGCTTCATAGATTTTTCTGAAATCATGAAAGGAATGCTGTGATTTTTTTTTTTTAATTATTTATTTTTTAATGGAAATGGCTGTAAAAGAAATAAGGTTTTGGGTTTTAGGGAAGAAGAAACCAAAGCAGAGCAATCTGTATGGCTTTTCTTCTATGTAGTACAAAATACAAACAGGTACTTTGTCTGTTGTAACACTTAAAATGTTAGTCTGAAGTACCCATTTCAATACCCAAGTGTAGCTCAAGCTTCATTCAGGCAGTCCATTGTTGGGCCAGTCACTTACCTTTTGGGTTTGGGCACAGAGGCTCTGTTCTGAAGTGGGCACCAAGGCCCATAGGCTCAGATTTGCCCTGGTTCCCCAGCTGCTATGACTTCTTTGTGTTTTATTGTTTTTTTCATTATCGAAAACAAATTAGGTGAATTCCCACTACTGAGTGGTAATCAGCAGGCGCCGGGCAGAATTGCTGCTCCTTTGGGCATGCAGCACGCAAAACACTGCTCAACACTCCAGCCTGCTCCACGCTTGCACTCAACGATATCCCACCATGGCTCCACGGAGCTTTATGGAGCTGTTTGAATGGTAATCACCTGGATTGGGGCCAATTCTGACTGAGCTCACTGGGCATGCTCTCTTCTCTCATTTTATGGCTACTTTGCTTTTCAGCTCTGGGAGGGGGTGAACGAATATGATAATTTATGAATGATTAAGTGTTTGTTTTTGCTGTTTGGTTGTATTTTTTTATTGAGAAGCTTTGTAAAAGTAGCACATTTATTCACCCACATAAACAGCAATCCATTTGCAGCAGTAAAAGAACTTCAATTCCTTACTGAACTTTCTTCTCGCGTTTCACTTATTTATTGAAACTTCAACTGTCCTGCATGTACAAGCAAAGCCGACCTGTAATGGTGCAGTGGATAGCATTGTTCTTGAGTTTAGCTGCGAGTTCTGATCTGACCTTTCTAAAAGCAGATACCTTAAAGAAATGTCATCTGTTGGAGATCAAAACCTCTTCCCAACAGGTACCTCCAACGGAGCCATTCCTAGAACACATGGTTATGTTGGTGGTTGTGGTTGGAAATTTTTAGTGAGCTGTTCTTTTAATGTAAAGACCTATCCAGAATTCAAACAGGTGAAACTGTCATGTGAAGGTTGGATAGCAGACTTTTTAGTAAAAAATTTCACCTTTATTTGGCTAACCATTTATGCAAGTAATGCATTAATAAATAACATTTTTTATGCTTAGCTGATATACTTTACTTATTTTATCCGTAGACCTGTACATTGAAGCCTGTTGCAGATTTGATTGCCGATACTTCGTTTAAATTTGTTGTTTAGCTTCCATATATTATCTTGTTTTGAGGTCACTAATAGTATTATTGGGATTGTGCTCACTAAGTTACTGCATATTTCCTTTAAAGGTTTACCATGCCTTTTACAGTTGACAATAGAAAACTGAGGCACAGACATTTTGAAAACATTTAATGTGTATATTTTCTGATCCTTAATAAGAGAAATATTAAGCAACCTGTTAGCATGTTTGTTTTATGAAGGATGATGTTCTGATTTAACTACATGAGGAAGCAAGTTGTAGGTTTTTATGACCACTGTTGTTCTCTTGGCTCCATGCCTTAAGGTTTAGAGCCCTGGATGCTTCTGGTGCTCATTTCTTTTCCTGCCCCCACAACTCCCTCCACCAGCACACACTCGCACAGTTCCAATCTGTAGAAGGTGTCACTGTAAGAATAAGTAAAGTTTCACAGACAGCATCTTTTGCTGTATTTCACCCTTTAACTTCAGTACCTGTCCTTTTCTTCCTCTTGTTATGGCACCAGACACACATGTAAGTGGGATGTCACTGAAGTTCCTATAGCAACCAGCAAACCTTGCTACAACAGCTGCTTCAGTGTCACCTGCTCTTTAATGCATGTTTTATATAAACAATAGGTCAGCCATGTGGTTCCTCGAAGGGAATTAAGAAAACAGCTGGGAGCACAGTGTAATGAATGTACGTTGACTTCTGGAACTTGGGCTCCAGATATTTCCAAGTTCTCCTGCTTACCTGTGTGGTTTCAGTTTTAGCCCTTGTTGTTTGGTTCCTCCAAAGGGCCCCCTGCATTTGTAGGTGCCCTTGCGTTTATGTGCAGTTATGCTTAGCTGATACACCTTACATATTTTATCCATAGACCTATACATTGAAGCCTGTTGCAGATTTAATTGCTGATACTTTGTGTAATTTTGTTATTTAGCTTGCATGTAATATCTTGTTTTGAGGTCACTAATAGTATTATTGGGATTGTGCTCACTGAGTTACTGCATATTTCCTTTAAAGGTTTACCATGCCTTTTACAGTTGACAATAGAAAACTGAGGCACAGACATTTTGAAAACGTTTATTGTGTATATTTTCTGATCCTTAATAAGAGAAATATTAAGCAACCTGTTAGCATGTTTGTTTTATGAAGGATGATGTTCTGATTTAACTACGTGAGGAAGCAATTTGTAGATTTTTATGACCACTGTTGTTGTTCTCTTGGCTCCATGCCTTAGTTTTAAAGCCCTGGATCCTTCTGGTGCTCATTTCTTTTCCTGCCCCCACAACTCCCTCCACCAGCACACACTCACACAGTTCCAATCTGTAGAAGGTGTCACTGTACGAATAAGTAAAGTTTCACAGACAGCATCTTTTGCTGTATTTCACCCTTTAACTTCAGTACCTGTCCTTTTCTTCCTCTTGTTATGGCACCAAACACACATGTAAGTGGGATGTCACTGAAGTTCCTATAGCAACCAGCAAACCTTGCTACAACAGCTGCTTCAGTGTCACCTGCTCTTTAATGCATGTTTTATATAAACAATAGGTCAGCCATGTGGTTCCTCGAAGGGAATTAAGAAAACAGCTGGGAGCGCAGTGTAATGAATGTACGTTGACTTCTGGATCTTGGGCTCCAGATATTTCCAAGTTCTCCTGCTTACTTGTGTGGTTTCAGTTTTAGCCCTTGTTGTTTGGTTCCTCCAAAGGGCCCCCTGCATTTTCAGGTGCCCTTGTGTTTATGTACATGTTGTTTTTGTGTTGTTTCTTTATTGTTTCTATGGTGCTGTTTAGGGCGGTGCAGCAGCCTCCCCAGCAGGACCGTGTCCCCTCCAACCAGGACGAAGAGCAGCCAGGCCCATCACGGAGGAAGCGACAACCCAGCATGTCGGAGACAATGCCCCTCTACACGCTGTGCAAAGAGGATCTGGAGAGCATGGACAAAGAGGTGAGAGTTGGTGAGCTTGCACACACAGAAAGAGGGAAAGCTCATGAGTCCTATGTCTTTTTCCTGGAATGAAACTTTCTATTACTGGACAGTCAGTAAAAGCTGAAGCAGGGAAACTGCCTTGTGATCTTGAGTAGTTGCACTTGTTTAGTTGTTTTTGTAGTGTAACTGCAGTTTATAGTAGTCTAGATCTGCCATTTATTTGGTATTATTATTTAATATTTATTTGTTTTGGTATAACCGTGCCCCATGTCATTTTAAGGTGCATGTGAATTTTTAGCAGGGATTAATGAAGTACCTGTCTTAACCTATCCAAGCTGACAGGATTTTTGTTTCTTTAATTGTTGTTTTTTTATTGTTGAATCACAAAGTAGACAGTTATCATTTTTTTTTATCCCATTTAGATTGTTTAATACCAACTTGCTTTATTATCCTTGCAATATATTTAACCTTTCAAAAAAAATTTTAAAAAACCATAGGATAAGTTTTTTTTTTTTTTTTTTTTTTTTTTTTTTTCCCCCCCCTTTTTTTTTTTTTTTTCCTTTTTTTTTTTTTTTTTTTTTTTTTTTTTTTTTTTTCCCCCCCCCATTTTCATTAAGTTTTGACTAGTTTGGTGATAAGCGTGTCTACTTACACCCTTTAATTCTTGTGAGAAACCAGTTGTTGTAATCAAAGCCCTGGCACATAATGTTCCCCTTTGTGGTTCTGTTGTATTCTCTTTCTTGCTAGCAGCAGCCATTAGCATGCACATGCTGTACACATAGCCTTGATAATGGTCTTTAATGGAAGCCCAGTAAAGCAGATGGCTTTGAGGATGTGTTTTGTAGGACCTCTGTTGTGGTCTGAGATCACTCAAGGGGCTTCCTCTACCACAGTTGAAAACTCTTGGTTACAGAAGCAATTTTGATGCAAAAGTGTAATTTGGGCTTGTGGGTGAAATGTAGAATATTTTAGGTGCATGTCTGTTGGAGATATGCCAATGGGCTACACTCTGTTCAGTTGAGAAGCACACAAAGGTACAGTCCAGACTGTTCTCCAGAAGTGCCTGCAAATGTGAAAAACGTGGAGTAATGAATCTAAACTTCTTTGCAGTGAACAAATACATTGGAGTTTCATTTGTCTGTTTCATTTTGTAGACTCTAAATTTAGTTTTTTTTTTGAGAAATATGCTTTAAAGCAAGCAAACTTTTTCATTCAAGATCACTAGAGTAAAATTGGAGTGAGCTGAAAGTGAGCATAGTTTAGGAGAAGTATGAATCCCATGTGAAAAGCAGCTCGATGTTGCACTATATTTGTGCCTAGACCATGGAGTCCCTCATTTAAGAGCAGTCTGATGTTTAGAGAGCGCTCTTGTTTGACAAAAATGATGGCGATATTGTTTCTTGTGTTCTAATTAATTCATAAGGGAGCCAAAGTTTGAGTCCTCCCACATTCTGATTATACAGCACTGTCATACAGAGTTTTTAGGGAGAAGCCTAATTAAAAATCAACTATGCCTTTTTAAAATTCCCCACAACATTTATGCGACTCTAAATATTCAAGTTCAAGCATGTTTGGATAAATTATTGTGGTGGGGGAGATGTATAAAACCTGTTCATTTAATTTAGTCTTTTAGTTGAGGTAATTTCAAGAAGTTAGAAGTTGGTAGGATATTCATTCCTTAGAGTTTTCAAGGATAAAATGACACTGTCACAGAGCTTTATATGAATGTGTTTTCCTTTCAGTTCCTTTGGCGAAACGCAGTCCTTTGTAATTTGCTAGCAGAAGAAGCAGGTTCATTGGTACTGTTATTTCTGAAGTTACAGCTATAGCGCAGTAATGGTATAAATTGGTGTTTGAAAATAATTTTGGTAGAATTTAACTAGTAATATTTTCATTCCATTTTAAATCTGTCTCAGACTGTGTTTTAAAGCATGATTTAATCAGTCATAGTTTCATCTCTACAGTAGTCATGGGTTAAATGATGGGAGTCTTCTCATATTCAATGAGATTATATGGATATGAGTTTTGCTTTTAAATTCATTTAATTAAAGTTTCTTTATAACAGTAGCCATCAGCTGGAGCTGTTCAGTTGGTGTGAGCAACTGTCAGACTTCCAAGAAGAAATTGAATGATTTCTTTATGCATTTATTTATGTAGTGTGATGGGTTGGGGAATCTATAATTTTGGAATATTTTTATCATTTACTTTTTTAATTATTTGCATCACAGTAATTTTAACTCCTGTTCACTTTAGTATAAAATAAATGTCAATTCATATTCTTAGTGAGGTTTTTTGTTGTGATCAATGTAGAGAATTAAATTTTGTACCCTTACAACTGGATGCTCTCTACAAGGTCAAAATTGCATGTACATTAATATAAAGTTATTGCTTGCTGTCAGTGCAGTAAACTTTGTTTCACAGCTAGAGTAACAAATGTCATCATGTACAATTCATGTGGTGTCCTGAGCATATAAGAATAACCTTTCCGTCCTGTGAAGAATTTTTGCTTTTTATTTTGTTACTATAGTGAACTGGACATAAATTGCTCTCTAAAATTGACTCTTAATCACCAGTCGTGTGAACAAGTGTTATATTTTTTCTGCTGCACAGATAGGTAAATTACTCTAGGAAGTTTACTGTATTGTAAGTTATTACTTTTGGATAAGTTTGTTATTTAAGTTACTTTGGATAAAGCTGTCAGCTAAATACTGCACAGTAATTATACATTGCATGCAGAAAAGCACCTGCAAAATTAATAAATGTACATGTCCATAAACTAGGCAGAACTTGGACTTTTTGTCACAGTTTCATGCTTTTCTGTTCCCTGTCAACTTGCCCATTGCCCTTGCATTGACCACTAGGTCATCGTCACGCTTGTGCTGCAGTAGCTTGTGTTATATATATTCCCCCTGCGTTACATCCCTGGAAAGAGACGAGACACAAACTCAAAATGACTATGAGGGACAGTGCAGACAACACTGGCATTACTAGTGTGCTGTATGGTTGAGTGGAGGTCGTGTTTGCAGTCACCTGTTGCAAAGTTCACACAGAGACTGTGGGAGGACCCTGAAGCACAGATTTGCAATATGGAATTAAACACAGCTTTAGGGTTATCTGAGGAATCCACTTTGAAAGGTGTATGACTGGTTTCTTTTGCTGTCTGCTTTCATTTTTGCATTTATTGTCTTAAATAGTGAAAGCTGAACTATAAAGACCAGTCATTTATACTTTTTCTGTGCAACATAAACTGGTTGTTAGTCCTGGATTAAAATAAATTATGTTGGTGTAGTTTAATTTATAATATTGTGTAGTTAATGGGGGGTGGTAATAATTCTACCTTTTTCTACTAAATATTCATTGCTAATTAGTTACTAAACAAAACTGACAGTTGTAATCATCACCTCTTATGAAAGTATGTGGGGAAAAAATTTTGGATTTTACAATTTAAAGTTTATTTATTGTTGACTTCTCTATGAGGAATTTGATTAAAAATCAACAGAAAAAAACTGTTCCCCAAAGTAGTCTTTTTGCATAAATGTACTGTGGTTGTTTTAGAAAACCAATAATTTACTGTTGGTCTTGGTGTCCTGGTGTGAGTAGTGTCATTACAGTCCTTCCTTTAGCCACCTAAAAGTGAACATTTTACTACCTTCATTAACCTTAAATTAGACGATGACACGTTAATACTGTCCTGCTTTAGATAATTTGACATAGATCCCTTTTAAAGTCTTTTTTAGACACAACAAAGTATACAGTAACAGCAGATTAAACTGCTGTACCATCCTAATTTGTTCTGCAAGTAGTACTATTATTTCAAAATGGAAACTCAGGTTGGCATTATTGAGGAGAGAGTCATGGTCATTGGAATTGGTTACTTGTCTGGCTCGAGAGGCCTAACCGATGAGGTTGCCAGAGTCAGTACTGAAGAGCTGGACGCTGTGGGTCTGTGCACAGTTCTGCAAAGAACACTGGGGGGCTGAGAAATGAGGGCTGGTTTTTTTTCCTGGATTCCTTCCAGAGGACCCCTGGGCTCCAGCTGAGAAGTGCATTGATTCCTATGTAGAGAGTCCAGGCAGAACTAGGATATGGATGTGGTCCATGTCTCATTTTATCTTCCCTGCTGTTCAAATCTGTCTCGCCAACACCTTAGTTTGACTTTTTTTAATGTCATATGACACTGATTTTTAAAAAAAATAAATGCAATAATTCTATTCTAGTTAAAAATGGAACAGATTCAATAAATTCCAGAATATTTAAATTGATTTGCTCTTATTTAAGCAGGGATTTAAAATACTGATCTCTTTGGGCTACTTTCATTTCCCACAATGAGTGACACACTAGTCTGTTTTTATGTCAGGAGTACATATTTCTGCCTCTTCTGTCTTGTGGGTCTCCTGTCAGTTTACAGAGATAGACACAATTGTCACAATTTACTGTGCATTTATCCTGACAAGCTGGTGTCTTAGCTCAGCTCCTCTGTCAAAATTTTTCCAGTCAAAGGTGATCCTTATTTTCTAACAGCATACAATAATCATCAACGTAGATGCACCATCAATAATTAAAACCCTGCATGAAAAGTTTTGTTCTGAAAACAGCATCCAATGTAAGTTGTGTAAATGTGACATTTTAGATATGAATTATATATCACCCCATTTGAAGCTCAAATGTCTGGTAAGGTCTGGTCAGTTCAGTTTATGGAGACAGTTTACTCTAACATTTTTATATTTTTTGCTCATTCTATGCGTCTCACTTGGGAAAGCATCAAGTGTGTTTTATTTTACATTTCTAGTGATATCCCATTAGATTTTTAATGCAGAATGCCTGCTATTGAGGTGTTATTGTGTGTTTGGTGTTCTGTTATCCAACAGATGAATGGATAATGTGATAGTTTTACATTGTATGCAGAATATATAGAGTGTTTTTCCATCCATTAAGTAGTATAAAGCTGTGATAAGCATATTAAGCCTGTTTTGTTTGGAAATTTTAAGCTGCAAAATATAATTTGTCTTTTAACTTCTCAACAAAATTGTTTTAAATTCTATTATTAAAATGTAAATTTCCTAATTGTCAGTGTCCCAAAGAGGATCCATAAGTCCTCTGAAGACAGGTGTTAAAGGTGCATGATTTGAATAAATTATCTGTTTGAATTGTTTAAATTGCAGTTCTGTTATAAAAGTTTTATTGAAATTTCTGTGACATAAAAAATACCTTTTGGAATGACAAAATTGGGGGTGAGGGTAGGGTGAGATCCACATTAGAAAAGAACAGCAGTCTCCTTCATAGACCAATGTCAGATGCCCTCCAGCAAATGTCCATCTGAAATGTCACCACTTCCCTCTACAGCAATGCCCCATGTCTTGTAAACCTTTTCATATGTTCCCTAATTGTCTTGGACTGCTCATTTTTGCAGACAGACAGGCAGTCTTGTATTTAAATGCCACATAGGGCCTCATCAAACTGAAAAATGCACTTTTTCCAATATTTATACTTTTCTCTTGTGCATCCCAGACCTGTTGTGTTATCTGAGCAGGATGTGTTTAGGGCAGATCTCTGTCAGTATCGGGTGCTGAATAAGTCTTGATGGCCTCTCTGTGTGAGGAGAGGCTATAAAGATCCTCCAGGTACATTGATGCATATTAACAGCATCAAAATGCCTCAACTTTAGCTTAACCACTGACTAATAATGCTTGTCTCATGAAAGCAGACATCTGGCCCATGAGGCTTCCTTCTGACAGCTAACTGAGGCTTTCATCCTGCCTGTCCGGCTGTGGATCAGGAAGCCCTGGGCTCTCTTTCTTTTCTGAAAAAGCACGACACCAGGGGTGCAGAAAGGTTTGTGCTGTATTACCACGGCATGTATTGCATCTACAGTAAAATGCATAAGTAGACAGAGTGTTTAGATCTTGCTAGAAGGTCTGTGACCTAGCTATGCAGCTCGTGCAGCATTCAAGAACCCGTGCCCCACTGCACACCCCGTGTTTCGCTGCCTCTGCTTCCATGTTAGTGCGCACCAAAGTGTGGAGGGAGCTGTGGTTCAAATGCCTTTGTAAACATTTTACATTTCATGGAGAATTAATGCATTGCAGTCCTGCCTTCCTGTATTTACTGACAAGAGTGACTAAAAGGTTGAAATCAGGTCTTGTGGTTCAGCTTTCCTCTCACGCATTTCCATTTTAACCACCCTTTCCTCTTAACCTATTTCCTCAAAAAAATCCTTTCCTTCATGAATAAATTATGAAAAGAGATGCCAAAGGGTGTAAATTTGCTGTGCTTCCTAATAATTTCTGTGCACACAGGAGCTCATCAGCATTAAATTCTGCTCACAGACAAATGATATTTTGTAAGGACTGAAGCTGTGTGCACTTTAACTGGGGAACAGTTAGGTTCTGTATGTCATAGATAATCACACCTGCAGGAGTTAGTGTAAAATGAGGTGTATATGTACAACAGCATATCAGAAATAATTACAGAATTCAATCGGAACGCAGAGCCCTTGCACAGTTTAACTGTTTTATTTGTTGTCTTTAGAACTGATACCTAAGGCTAGGAATGTACTCTAGTATAGGCGCAGAAGTCTCTCTCTGTTCTCTCAGATACTGTGAAAACTTTGAAGAATCGGCTAAGCACAGGCATTGTGTGCAGCACCTGCAGCAAGCGTTGGCTCTTTGAAATAGTCTCTTTTTATCAGCATGCTTTCTGTTTGTTATTGTGATTGTCTGTTCTATGTTTGTATATGTGTTGTCTTTGCATATATCAAGTGTGTGTAACTAGTTCTAAAGTGAATAGATATTTTCCTTCCTTTCCCTTTAATTGAATCTCAGAAGAGCCTTGAGTACTGTGCAGAATGTGGTTTAACGTTTAAGTGTAATTACTGCCTTTGTTTACGGGCTCACAGCGATCCCCAGCATTATGACATCACCCGCTAGCTGCAGTCACAATGTACCTTTGGCTGTAGTACCTGGTTGACTTAGAATGCCAGTGAGACAGCAGTTCTGACCTTCCCATTGATGTCTCAAGTAATTGCACCAAGCCAGGTGGTTCTCCACCAATTCCTCAGTACATCATTTGCTTGAATATTAGTTTTTCTGCTGCATTTAATCAGATAAAGGTTATATCAACAAGCCTTGGAAAACCTGTTACAATTTTTAATTTTTAAAAAAATGTTTTCATATTTAATTTATTATGTTTACTTTTTAGTGCATTTACTGTGTTTTGTGTTACGTAAGGGTTGCCCTTGAGTCTTCCTGAGGCATACTGCACAACTAATACTTTTACTGTACCTTTCTGACAAAAGAGCCTTTGCAATAACTCACCCACCAGTGTAATTTTGCGGCACGCGACGGGTACAGCTTGCTATTAGAGATTTGCAGCACAATAAATATAAAAATTCATTGAGGCAACCTTTGATGCAACGCATTTAGAAATAGTGGTTTTATGTAATCATGATTTGTTTTTGTTCAAACTATTTAAATATAGTTTCATGTATAGTTTCTAAGTAAAGAAATCAAAATTTTTATATATTACATGTTCATGTCCTTGTTATGACCTTTGCCTTTGTTAGGGTCGCTGGTCTCAATGAGAGGATTCCTGGCTGTATTAAAACCAGACTTACAATGTGTGACAGAACACATTCAGCCACCCAGGAGGGAGTCAGAAGCCATTGGTCACAGTGATGAACATGCTTGGGTGTTGAGGACAGTCCATTATATGGAAAGTTTGTGGAGTGTTTGACCAAGATGGGTCACCATATGGGAACCTTGTCTGAAGTACCAGGACATGAGAGTGCTGGAGCTGCAAACTTCCATGTGATGTTCCCTGTGATCTTTTCCTGGTTCATATGCAGTGTGTATGTTTTGGGGCTGTCCACAGCATTTAAACAATTCTTACTCTTGCATACAGAAAATGCCTCAGCAAAGGTTAAACCTTTGAGACCTTTTAACATGTGGATGCACTGAGTTCCAGCAGCCTGGTTTCTGACAATATGCTGAGTGCCACTGCCTAATTTTCAGAGTGTGAGTACTTTGGGACTCACCAGAAGGACTGTAGCAATTGCCTACTTTCAAAGACAGACATAATTTCATTTAAGGAAGAGTTCATCTTGCTGCACCATGTTTCTGCAGAAACTCACTTAAGGGAGTATGCTTTTGGAAAGCAAACGAAAAAGCAGTGTTCCAATTAAAATAGTGTCTCTAGGGTGCCTGCTATGAAGGGCTACAGGAGAGCTCCCCAAGGGCAGCTCTTTATCTTTGAGATTAGAGGGCCTTATTGGATCTTACCTCGCCGGTGGACAGGCAGTCGAGAGACCATCCGCACAGGTCAGAAACTAATGAGACTGGATTGGCTGGTTGCCCTGTGCTGCCCCTGTAGATGACTTGAATGCTCACTCTGCAAACCCAGGGCACCGAGAGGTCACGGCCTCAGAGCAGGCGGAACAGCCGAAGACTCTGGGTTCAGGTCCAAGGAGTGTCAGAGAGCATTCATTAAATTTCCTCCTGTGCAAATGAGTAGATCTTTAAGAGGTAATATATGGAAGACACTTTGAATAAAGGCAATGACTAGGAAGATAAATAGTCTCTAGTTTAAAGAAAGACCTTTGATGTATTCTGTAGGGTGGATTTTTCAAACTCTTGTGGTCTCTGAGTTGGGTGGTGTAGGTAAGTACACAGAGGTACCTGCTGCTATAGATGTAACCCAGTGGAGGTTTTATGCAAGTAGGCACCACAGGGTGTCTTTGCATCTTGGATAGTTATCACTGAAAAGCAGGAGTGTGCCCTCACCACCCCTATAAAAGTGTAACATGGTACACAGCAGATGATTGTGAAGGTGAGATTTAAAGCAGAGGGTGATTTGTGTTCACTTCACCGTGTTGCTTACGTGGGCGTTCTCTTTGAGCTGACCACGCTGGGCACAGAGATAAGGGCACATGTGAATTCATTTGAAGAGATCGAAAATGTGACAGAACTGGTTATGGGCTCTCTATACAATTCCCTGGTTTGTGAAGTGGCCCCCCGGTGGTGCATGTATTTTTGGAGTAAAATGATAAAATTTGTACTTCATCTTGCCTTGTTCTCCCTACTGCATGTTCATCTGCTTCTAACAGTAGTATAACTTGACATTAGCTTCTAATTATTTCCATTTGAAAATTGCCCTTCCTGCATGTGTTAGAAATTAGTTTTTGCTTGCTTATTTATTTGTTTGTTTGTTTGTTTGTTGCTTCTTGAACAAGGAAGTAGTTGCTGGCTAAATTGGAATAAGCCTTGGAATCCTATTAAAGGCTATGAACTGTACACTTGGGTGAAGAATAGTTTGCTTTTGAATGACTCTTATAAGCACAATTTGCAAATTGTGTTGTTCTCAAAAAGATTATCACAATTTTTAAATACATCTCTATTTATTGCTTCTCAAACAAGGAAGTAGAGTGCTGGCTTTCTCGTAAGAAGCCTCTGAATCTTACTAAAGGCTGTGAAGTATACACTTGGGTGTAAAGAGTTTCTTTTTTAATGACTCTTATAAATACAATTTGGGAAGTGGTTTGTTTTTCATAAAGATGATCACAATTTTTCAAATACACTGTGGGTTTCTGTTGGTTTATCTGGTGCAGACTGTGTCTTTTTAATTTTTTTTAGCAAATGTAGGTATATGCTCACATGTCAGGTGGATGCAGTTGACCAGGAAAGTCCCGTGAATGGGAGCATGAGGTATTTGGTTAACTATAGATATCACTTAAAGGACTTGAAAAGATGATGCAGCATTACAGCATGCAGTTATAAAGCTTTCATCACATTATAATGAGCTAGCGGCAAAACTTTTATTCTTCGAGAAGAGGCAGAGACAGATGTCATGCTGTATTTTACTAGTTGTATAAAAATCCTATCCAGATTTTCTCTCCATGTGCAACAGAGGAGACTGCCCTTGGGCTTCGCCCATATCTACTTCAAAGAGTTTTGCTCCAGGCTGAAGGAGTCACAGGGCAAGGGCTGCACTGTGTCCCCATCACTTGCTCCTTCAAGCAGTGATGGAGGGCACTTGGGTCAGCAACTTCCATTGATTGTCATGGGCAGCCCAAGGATTTTGAGCTTTTCATCGCAGAACTTCCACCTCTGCCTCTTTCCCTGAGGGCACCAAGTAATTCCCCATCACAGTTATAACTGGAAAGACCCCCTTCTGGCTTGACCAAGCCCTCACAGCCCCTTGTAATCAGTTGCACCATTTCTTTTTCGTATTCCATACAAATGTTACATACGTAACTGTACATTTTTAGAGAAAAGTGGCGATAATCTTTGCTGGAGATTGCATTGAGGAGATGACAACTCACTGGTAATAGCAGCTGTGTGCTTTTACATGTGCTTTGCGGTGATGGCATTTTGTACTTCTGCAGCCTCTTGTGCTTTGTTGGTGGCGTTTTACTTAATGTTTCTGATGGAGCGAGCGCTTGGAAACAGCAGGAGGAAACCTGCTGTGCCTTGGTGTTTCTCCTTTATCTGTTCCCATCTCTGTTTTCAAGCCCACAAAATTATAGCGTTCTGTCAGCTAACCTTATGTAACTGTCCTTGTGTCAGCCTGTTTTTGAGCCAAAGCATGTTATTCGTCAAGTAAGAGACATTAAAATAAGCCAGGTTGTTAATGAAATTTCCATCCAACCACAAAACAGCATCATATAGATCTTACCCCCCCAAACCTATGCTGTCACTTTATTTCCCACTGAGAGTAGGATTTGCAACTCGCGGCAGTTGGGCTGCTGATTGCAAGGCTTTGAAGATGTAATAATGAAATTCACGCGCTCCTTCGGGTCATTGTTTCTGTAAAACCAGGTTCACTTTGGCGTCGATATCAAGGAGCATATGGCCTTTGATCATGTCCAAGCCAAAACGTGCTCAGCACAGCAATGGCTGCCACCATCAGTGCTGTACCTGGCTTTTAGATTCAACTGCTTTCTGATAAACATTTTTTTAAATCATTTTAGCTTCTTTGACTGTACATGTTGAATTAAAAAATAAACTATATGGTCTGCATAAACCTGCTTTGTAATCTTCTTGAAAAACTAAACGTTTTTTTAATCTCTGCTCAGAGGTGGACATGGAACAGGTCACTGTTAGGAACATTTGTTAGTGAGCACTGCAAGCTTCTATCGCTCACAATGTAAAATTTCAGTTAAAAGTCAATATTAACATTTGATGTTGAACAATTTGCTAAGATATACAAGAGTCTGTTGAATACTCCTTAATACTACACTTCAGAGGCACTTAAAAATAGATGTGGGGTATTGAAAGCTAAATACAAAAAATGCAAATACCCATCTGGGCAAATATTAACAAATGTTTACAAAAAGAAGTTGCCTCTGGAAATTTTTGTCCCTGCGGTAAATCAAGTTCCCTTACTTACAGCAATTTCCATTTTTGTTGTTATTGTTCTAATGAAATACCGTGTCCCTGCATGTCAGCAGCCTTCTCTCATGGATTTTTAGTTTACCCTTTATTGCCCTGGTTTTTTTATACCTTTTTCAGGAAGTGACAGCTCTGTCTGGATTGGATATTGGAGTGTAAATTCCAACTGAAAGCTCCCTATGCTTAAGGTTGGAGGACAATCACAGAGCCCTGCAATAACGTTGTACAAACAGTCCTAAGCTGAGATATTTACTTCAGTTGACTGGCTTCTTGCACCATTGACAATAGGTGTGACTTTTCTGCTTTAACAGTTGAAGGAGACATTTCACACTTTCATTTATAGCCATTTTGTTTTATAGTCATTTTCATTTATTGCCATTTTCACATCTTTTTCTCCCATGTTTTTTATTGGAAACGTACGTTTAAATACATAATCCATAACAGTTTTTTTTTGGGGACTTTTCCCAGACTGTGTCAGTGTCCCTGAACACAGAGACTAAATCACTTAAGAATGGAACAAACCTCAGTTGAATAAATACAAGAAAAATTTATTTAGGTAATTGATGTTTGGTCTCATTCTTTTCTGTTGCCAATTTACTGCCTGACATTATTTCTAAAGCAAGATTTTGCCATTTAGGCCCACGGATAGCTAGACCAAAATAGAATTTTGATGTATCAACATTTTTCTGTGACCTTTTAATGCAGGGCTTTTTATTTCATTACTGGACTAATGTTTCTTCTACCCGTAGAGACTTAGTATAGGTTGGTGGGCCATTTAAGGCAGAGTTGTGGCTCCTGTACTTTGTAAGGACTGGTGTTTGGTACATGCCTTGTCTAGGTTTCATAGTGGTCTAGTAGAAATGCTCTTGCACTCCATACAGTACCCCTCAGCCTGTTTTACCAGCACCGCTTGGAGCAGTTGTCACCACAGTGGTGATAACAGAATATTGCCAGGGGCTGTAAGTTCCTCTGTGCTTTTTGAGAGTCAGATTATTATCTTAAATCCTGATCCGTTTTCGACAGGAAGTTATGTAGATGACTGGAGAAGGATGCAACTAACAGCAGCAGCTCTCCCTTAAACTTATCACAAATTGTGTGAGTCGTGCAAATTTTTTTCAGAATGTTTGCTATAGTTCCAAAGTGCTTGCCATGCATGTGCATTGTTTTGGAAAATGCACTCCAAGTATTTTCTATATATAGTTATTTATTTTCTTCCTTTTGTTTGGGCCTTGAGTTAGAATTTTGTTTTCTGGATTCCATGAAGATGCATATTACATTGTAAAACATGAATCTGGTTATGCAAATAGTGGAGCTGCTGCAGAGTTGAGTTAAATTTAGGTTCTCTGCCTCATGAGCTGTCTTGTGTGTCTAATCAGCATGTGGCCCACTTCCTGCCCCCAGGGGTTTTCCTTATGACCAGTCAGCAGTGAAGCCAGACTCGAGTCACCCTATTTAGGCAAAGATCTCAGGTCAGCTACCATGACAAACATAGCTTGTGTTCCCCGTGTTTCAGCAGGAAGACAGCGGCTTTAAGGGGCTGAGTCTCGCTCACAGTCACTCGGGGCAGATGTACCGTGCTCATGCTATGATCTGTGTTGTCTGACTCAGGTGTAAAATTTTCCCAGTAACTTAGGAAAACTTCCCACAGTTCACGTAACGTATCCATAAATATTGTATCATCTTTGTAGAGTAGAGATGTGGTAACATATATATCTTAGGATATATATCTTAGGAATAAGTTACTCACATGACAGTGCAAGCTTAAAATGTTAGTTCTTGCAGATGAATTTCTGACGTTGTAATTGGGCATCCATTGCGCAAACCAGAAGCTGGTTTTGAAACTTTAGCTGTGTTAAAGCAAAATTGCATATACCGGGGCTGCATATACAGTGGTTTACCTGTAATGTATTGTCATAGTCTACTGCTCCATTTTTAAGACTAGTCACATCAAATTTCTCATATGGATGTGACCAAACACATTTTGAACTCGTGTTAACACACCTCAGAGTGTTGAGGTAATTCTCATTTGATAAGGAAGTATATGCATGATTTATGTAATTGACAATGTTGCGTATCTGCCTGGTGTGGGCAATACATTTAGAAAAGGGATAATGCTACTCGGACCCTGAGGTAGGTCACACAGAGCGATCACACTTCCCTTTGGTCCAGTAGCAGAGTGCTACTTTTTCACATCTTCCTGTAGACATTTAGATTATAGGGCATCACTGCACTAGAGAAGCTGTATGAAATGTGCCTCTGCTGCCTTTCTGAGGTACCTGCTGTTACAACATACAGTCCATACGTCTTCCTTGTCTTCTGTCTTACCCTATCTGCTTTCCTACGTTTTGCTTCCTTCTACTCATATGAAACCATCTCTTCAGAAATCACATACTGATTGCTCTTCTGCCCAATAATTAAAAAATCAGTGTGATTGATGATGATAACTGAGGATGTCTGTCAGCTTGACACATGAAATGAATAGTCTTATTAAGCCTGTTAAACAGCGAATTATCTACGCTATAAAAAGTAGGTATGTGTAATGTAGGCCCAGTATTTTCAGGTTCTACATGATAAACTTAAGTTAGCGAGGGATTACAGATTATAACGCATTGGTACACCGTGAATATCAGTCAGTAATTAAATTACCATTTTTATGATTCAGTCTCCCTGCTTTTAAGAGAATTCAATGGTTATTTTTGCTGGGTTTCCTATGACCTGCACAGTCACATGCTGAGCTCTGAAAGGTTAAGCTGCTTCATTCCACTCTCAGAGCACTTTGCCTGTCATTATGGAGGGGAAAAAATACACCCCACATACAGCCTACAGTCACACCTGCATGCTTCGACTCTCTTAGAGCTTGTGAACTTCAGGGACTTCACAGATAAGGCTCAGTTGCTGCTGTGACCGGAGGTTCAGGAGCTGGAGACGGCAGAGCAGGAAGCATGCCAGCGTGAGGAGCTCCATAGCACCTCTAAGGTGCTTGGCTTTCAGCTCAGACCAATTTTGGACCTTCTGTTTGTGTTACCATGTTGCTTTTGTTGTTTGTTTTGTTTTTTTTGTTTTTTTTTTTTTAAATTAAGTTTCTTGTTGAAAACTTTAAATCTCTTGAATACATTCACAACAGAATAGGTTGATAGGACAGATAGGATCACCATGCCAAGTCTTCTCTAAACCCTGTCTGGTTAAAAAGGCTCTCTGTGTTATCTCAGCATATGCTTTGTTATTGAATTACTCTGAGCCAGACTACGCTAGAAGAATGCTGAAGGCTTAGCAGGCGTTAGCATCATTGTTGTGGCTGTTGAGAAGTTATAAGTGAGGCACCACTTCCAGACTGTGTTGTGATAATGGAGGCATAATGGAGAGATACACAGAGGAATTCTGAACAAACGTAACACATAAAGGATAATGGCTTTTGTGTATTAATAATCCCAGAATTTGTTTCATTTTACTTGAACGTCATCTAATCTTTGTAAGGGGCAACAAACCCAAGGGATTTAGTGTTTTGTGAAGCAGGACTCTCACCTGTTTGGTGCTATTTGCAAAGCCATTACAGACTTTATATACCATGTGGGTATTCATTTTGAAATTGGTTTGGTGCCAGATGCTAAGATGTGGAATCATGCTGAGCAGGTCATCAACAGCCTATTTTTCCTGAAGAGAAATGTTAAGAATATGCATAACTTAATTTTGCTTTTATGTGCATTTGTTGTTGTTTGTTCTTATTGCTATTGGTGGTGCTGTTATAAACATTTAAATTACATCTATTGTTAAAAATGTTAAACTTGTTAAATGGTTCAAAACATCAAGCAGGTAGACAGATGAAAAAAGACATGAAAACATACAATTTAAAAACTGAATGGCCATGACAAACATATCATCATATTGCATTTATATATCTGTGTATACAGTATATGTTGTGTGTTGCTATTGAATAATGTAACAATTAAAAAGAGTTAATGTTCTCTAATCAGAAACCATATGTGGTATTAACAGTCAAGGGATTTGAAACAGCATGGCTAATATTTTTTTCAGCAAGATTAATTTTAATTGAAGGATGAATTAAAATGCTTTCATTGCAGTATACCTTCAAGATGACATTTTGGTGTTTAATTGAACATTTCCCTAGGTTCTGTCACTCTCTCTCTAAATTAAACACATCAGGCAATTTTTCCCAGTAATATATTATTTTTATACTCTTGGGTTCTTTTCCAGAAACACCTTGGTGCTTAATTTCCTTAAAGGAAGTGTGGGGAAAATGGAGTCAGAGTCCTATTTCCTGGAGGCAGAGAAAGTAATTAAACCCAGTTACTCTGAGCGGGTTGCATATGCGGAATGAGCAGGTGTGAATTTTGCAGACACGCCTTAGTATAGAATATTAACTTACACAGATTAATGCCAAGAAGCTGCTGTGGAAAAGATGCTCTATTTAGGGTACAGGTGAACATGGTGTGAGTGTGGTGCTATTCCAGTTTGTTTGCACTTTGCAGAAATCCAAAAACTACTGCCTGATGTGTTAGATGTTTAAGAAAAACAGAGCATGTAATTGTGGCACAGAGCACATAATGAAGACAAGCGCAAATCGAAAAAATGGCAAATGTCACTTGACCTCTTGTTCCTGTTGGATCAGGTGGATGACATCCTGGGGGAGGAGAGTGATAACGAAAGTGAGGGAGGGAGAAATGAGAAGATGGAGGATGACAGAGTGGAAGAGGAGGAGGAAGAACGGCCAGCGGTAAGCCGGCAGAACCCAGAAGGAAGCCATCTGAAGGCGTTGGAGACAGACGTATGGGAGAAAGCAAAGGCGGCCTCCCAGGAAGAGGCTGGCTTGACAGGAAGTGCACCCAGGTATGATTCCAGGTAATGTGAGGCTGTGAACTCAGAGGTATTGAATCACAGCCCCTGCTCTCCAAATGAAGCCATTTCATCAACACGTCCTAATAACTCCCACTCTGAGTGCTGCTGCATCATTTAAAGACATCATCAAATGCTAGAAAAAAATAATCGAGACACACAACGTCTGTTAGAGGCGACCCTCTGTATTCTCTAGTGTAAATTGTCCGTCTGTAACTGCTGTGAAAGGCCGCTCGCTGTGTGACCAAATTGCCTCTGGTTAGTGCCACCACTAGACTGGCCTCCCCAGGTTTAGGAGAACCAGCTGGGGTTGTTGCCATGGTGATGTTCCATTGAGTGCAGCTTCCAACAGGGGAGCCCTTCTTAACTCCATGGCGACAGCCAGCAAATAAAAATTGAAAATATCTAACTTGTTCTGAGTGTGACGGAGGACACTATTTGGTCCCACTCATTTCACCTCAATTCTGTAAGCTTTCTATAGGTATTCTCTGCCAAAATACACAATTTTTACACCCCACAATGGAATGCAGGGATTTAAATTGGTTACGCAACTCTATTTAGTTAAAAACCAGGCTCAGGATAACACACCCACAAGGACGGGCTTCTTAGGATGGCAGTTTTTTCTCAGTAGTCACAGTTATAAAATTATGGCTTGATTGCACACTTGTAACATGGTCATCATATTTATGCTCAGGTCACAATGGTTTGGCTTTTAATTTGGTTGACCTTAATCATGCATTGAAATGTGTCAAGAAGTATTGTTGACTATGTAGGCCAATTATCAGAAGTACTAAATTGTTCTCCAAGACATTAGTGTTTATTTCAGTGTCACTTACATTATTTCTCTGTCAACATGTCTTCTCCTTAAACCATTCTTTTTGTTGTAAGGGGTGTCAGGTAGCAGAGATTTCTCGGATTCGTTTGAATCTTACTTTTTTGCTATAGTACCCTTGAGCAAGATACTTACCCTAAACTGCTCCAGTAAAAATTACCTTGCTGTGTAAATAGGTTAGTAATTGTTGGTAGTTTAACACTTTCAGTCAATTTATAGAGAAGTGTCATCTAAATGAATAAATGTAAAAGTTTGGTTTTTGATTCATTGTTACATCTGTAAGCCTCAAGGTGTTGTGCTGACAGTTGATCTGCTTTTAGTCAGTCTTGTGCCGCAGCCTTGCTGCAATAAAAATGGTTGTCACTTCGGCAACATGTCACACATTCAACCCTTTCTTGGACTGTAGCCTGAAATATGAGATAAGAGCAGTGGATTGGTCCATGACAGTGTGACGATTGCTGTGTCGAAAAACAGGCCATTTGCTTGTATTGTTCCTGGCACTTATCTTTCTTGTAAGGGACTTACAGCGCAAGCTGTAGGCACTTGAGCAGGAAGCTTATTAGACTTGCCTGCTTTCCTCACCACAGCTGAATGTGTGCCAAGTGTCTCTGCTTTCCCTTTTCTTAATGGATGTGAGCAAATTTTGCATGAGGAACCTCCTACAACTGTGAGTGGGTAGATGTTACTCCAAAAGTAGTGTTTGAAAACTACAAGCCTTTATCAAGTGGTCTGGGTATGCTGAATTATGTTTATTTGGTTGATAAAGTTTCAATTATCAGTGTCTATTTATTAATGATGCTTTTGGCAGGTCTTTGTACAGGAGAAATGATCAAAATTTCATTTTTTTCAAAACCCATTATTCAACCAGATTTATGTCTCTTTGAGAGTCAGTGACTGAAAACAAACATTCTGATTTTATTGACAGAAGTCTGGATACGGCTTCTGTTTCTGTTTTCATGAAGGTAATGCAAGAACAGTGCTGGATGATGTGGGAAATACCTTGCAAGATTTGAGGACTTGGTCTCCACTTACATGGTATCGGAAGGAACCCAGCTGTGGCCAGAGTCCTAGCTGATTGTCATTCATACAGCTGCCATATCAAACCCAGAGAGCAGCAACCCTCATTTCAGGGCTCATAGTCCCTTTTGGCAATGTATATTGACTACCCCACCATTTGTTTTTACATTTATTATCACATGGAGAAGATTTGAACTTGTTTTTCATGTCCTAAGGTGGAAGATAAGGCCTAAGAAGTTACAAAGATGTGGGTGAATGTGAGGAGGAGGCACGTTGCAGGAGAGAGCTGTGCGGTTCAGCAACCTGCAATTTGTCCTTCGAGAAGCAGCACCTACATTCTCCCACGCTTGGTGACACCTCACTGCTGTGACTTTTGGAAGGTGCTGACAGGCAGTGTGTACCCATGGGGACTTTTGCCGTCACTGTGTATCATGTACTACAGCCTGACCGAAAGGGTTGTGAAGCTTAGCGTCCCTCCTACCCCTTCTGCTTCCCCTTACTATCTCTAACCCTCTTGCTGTCCCTAGGGGGGATATCTGGGATGTTTCAGGCTAGCTGCTCTATGCATACGGGTTGCAGTCCGTGTCACCACCTCATTCTCTGGCTATCTTCTCTGAGCTGTGTGTTTCACACAGGATTTGAAGCTTGAAGCATCGTTTTGAGACATGTACCTTCCCCCTAACCACTTCCAATCCTGACACGCACATTTGACCTGCTCTTCGGCCTTGGTTACAGGAAAAGAAGGAAGGACCACTGGAGAGTGAAGAAAGAGTCAAATTGGAACACTGTGGTGGCCCAGCTTGGGTGCCCTGTTCCCTTGTCACTACAGGTTTACGCCTCAGGGCAGACCCCCACCATGTCAGCTGCAGAGGACCCCCTGCTGTCCACTGGCATTGAAGGTTTCTGACTTCAGACACGGATGTTCGTTGTCCAATAAATTTCGTCCTCTACTGAGTCCTGATGTTAGATCCAAATAACTTTAAGTGTAACCAAGTCTTGTATAAGGCATCCTGCTCATGTTGTCACAACCTGGATAGCAGAGGCAGACAGGTCTTTAAGACAATGGTATGGTTTTGGATTACAAACTGCGACACTATTTTCTGAGCTCTTGAACCTCTACTGCAAGGAGAAATAATTTGACCAACAGACACGGAGTTTGTATGTAAAATTTAGCACACGTGTTTGGAGCAATCAGCAAAATGCCTCTGCCTGTCAATGAAGGTGGGTAGACAACACACTGAAGAGGAAACACTGTGTGCATCTTTCAACGAACACGTAACAGACAGGAGAGGAGTAAATGATGTTTCACGTTGTCTCTCTCAACTCCTTTTCTTGCATCTTTTATCCTCCCTGTTTAAGCAATGGCTGGTTTCGGAAAGTTATGCACATGAAGCCTTTTAAAGGTTTCTCCTACACCAGGTCTCATTTCCCTCCCAGCCATTTTACTGGAACATTGAACACTCTCTTGGAGTCTATTTAGTTAAGGCTGCATGACGTCACACCTGCTTTCTTTTCCGTCAGTTTTCTTACAGTAGATCCCTGAAAGCTCTCTGCCTAAAAGGAGCTGGCAGCTTAAGTGCATCTTCATACAAGTGCTTTAGTGTTGAAGTCCACTTTTATTATTGTCTGCTGGTCTGTGATCATAGTTATCACTTCCTGTTGTCTAACAATTGTCCAAAATCACAAATTGTCAAACCGCATCGTGTGGCTGCCATCACTGTGTAACAGGAGTGATGTGGCCCCCTGTTTAGAAACAAATTGATGGGAATCTGTTGCTAAGGTGGATGCAAACTGCCATGGAAACGTACTATGGAGTTTGGTACTGAGTGCGGCTGTGGCAGCATCTCTGCTTCCTGGCCTTTAAAAGCCAAATGTTATTTTAATTAAAGTTTTTATTGTGTGGCCATGGCAGCATCGCTCTTTCAAGGTTTTGTGCAGTATAAGTGACAGGCACTGTAGTTACATGCATGAGGAAAAGGAGGCTGCGAGTGGTGGGGGTGCGGCCAAGGTCGTCTCATTCCTTTACTATTCCTGTTAGTTTCCAAGATTCAGTTTCAAGATGCTGGCTTTAATATGTTATTGAACATTCAACTTGTTGCGCGAAGGGTCTTGATCAACATACTGTTTTTGTATCTGACCCTGTGTGTGTGTGTGTGTGTGTGTGTGTGTGTGTGTGTGTGTGTGTGTGTGTGAGTGAGAGAGAGAGATGAATCGCTGTAAGGGCCGAAGGTCATTTCAGGGGATCATTGCTGCTTTGTAGGGCTTCGGTTGGTACCCTTTTAATTTCCATAAGTGCAATCAGCAGGAAGCGAAAACTCAGTTTGATGGAGATTTTCTTAACCTGAGGTGTTGCTGGAAAGTTTGACAACTGTAGTTGGTAACTCTATAGTATTATTGTAATTGGCTGCTTATTGACATACTTGTAGCAATCTGTAATTAAGACTTACAAGTGATCAGGTAGTTTGATTAGTTGGGCGGTTGTTAAGCATACTGCTTTCTGAACCCTGTGAATACAGTGTGTAACAGATGTTCACAGTGAGTATTTGATATTTTGGCAGAAGACATTTGTCAATATAAGGTCAGTTTAGTGTCTCTTGTGGCTAATGTCTCGAGGTCCTTCTGGGCATATTCATCTTGGTCACCCTTCATAGCTCAATCACCCATCTGATTTATTGATCACTAATCACTGACCTTCCTTCCGACCTACCGTTCGTGTATGGAAGGCATTAGAAGAGTGGAACAGGTACAGGAGCAGTGAAAGGACCAGTTAAAACAAGCATGCAGAGGACATACTGTCTACAACAAGCTCACTTCCTTTTGTTATTAAACTTCACAAAGTTATAATTTTAGACCAAATATACTTTTTTGTTGTCTTGTTAAATTAACTGTTTTCTTTTGAAACTCACAGAAATTTGATCAGTTTTCACCTATATATAAAAAGCTTGAAATAACCGCTTGTTCACACATTGACCGCAGTGAATTTCCAGCTGTTCAATTTGTCAAGGCATCCTAAAATATGCTCATATCTAATTATTAAAAGGTTGTTGATGGGAAAATTAAATTATCAAATAGATATATTGACTTCATGGGTATTGATATTTTGAGGATTTAATTAAATTAACCTTATGGAATAGTATTTTTAATACGAATTTATCTCAAGGGAGAAAAAATAAATTAAATTCAGTAATGGCTGATTATACTGGGAGCTGATACTTCCATGACCTAAGCTAATTTTAAAGGTGTGAATTTTGGGAAATGAGGTAAACCAAGTTTTGGGGTTAGAGCCAGTGTAAGCATAAAAATGGTTTCTTGGTGCTGCAACAGCTCTTCTCAGTCTTTTAAACTTTGTGTTTTCATTTGTACACTGGTGTTGTTTTTATATCCTGTGCTTTAATATAGGAAGTTTTATGTGATTTTTTTTTTTTTTTTTTCTCATTTATTTTTGTTTACAGTGTGACTGGAGAATTTACTAGTGTGTCTCATCAAGTACCCTGCAACTACTTATCTTCTGAATTCACCCCTAATTGTGAGGATCCTTTTACCTGGTGTACTACTGCATGCTGATCTTGAGCACCACTTAGATGCTGAATTATTTAAATAAACCAGGTTTTTTAAAAAAGGGATCATGAGTACTTCATGTAAGTGTAGGTGTTCACTGCAAATTAGTGAGCTGTATCTCAGCATGTTGGCCACAATTAGCATGGCTCACAGGAGCTCTGTCAATAGGTGGAAAGCCTGTTGTGATGGTACAAATGTTTCCTCCCTCAACATGCAGCTCTGCCCTTTGCATTTTCCCTCACTGGGCCTCAGCCTTTCCCTTGACTCTCCCGTCTCCATCATGATTGCATTCAGTCACCATGGAGGCCACGGTCCTGCTCTGCGTCAGATCAATTCATACTCCATCTTTTCCTAAGCCTTTGCTCCTTGCAGGAAAACTGTTTGCTTTGTAATATTAGAGACTGCTTGAGAAGCAGCTATGGCTTTGCACAAATGTACTTTTATTCTCACACTGTGAGCTTCTTCACAGGGGAAAAGTAACAGTGAGCAGAAGCAGAACTGTTGTGTATTTCAGGGTTTTGTCACATTTGAAAACACATGTCACTTTCAACACTGATGACAGCCAGTCCTAATACGATTCACATATCAAGTGCCAGTTGAATGTCAGTAATTGAAAACTTTCTGTCAAAATCAGAATTTTGGGATACAGTTGAAGCAGTATTTGTTTGCTCTGTATGTTATAGAGTTGAAAAAGGATATGACCTATAAAGAGACGGTTGATGTTGAGCAGACAGCATGCACTGTAGATGAGCATGTGGCCCCAGATGCCCCCATACTGCCCCACATGGAGCTCTGAAGGGTGTTGATTGCTGTACCCACCAAGCAATCAGCCTTAATTTCTGCTGCCGCTGCCGCTGCTGCCAAGGTGCTTTTGACCTCCTCTTTTTGACAGCCATGGTCGATAGATGGCTCGGTGCACAGCATAAATGGGGAATTCAATGATAGTGTCTGTTTTTGAATTCCCAGAAGATAAGCAATGTGTAATATCCTACAAAAAGAAAATATTTGCCAGTACCTATGTGAAAACCTACACAAAAAGGACTGCAATTTCATAGTTGTCTAAAAAGAATGAACTTGGCCATCCTTTTTTCTCATACTGAAAAGACTACACAATATGGGTGCTGTGAGCATTTATATGGCTGGAACAAATTTAAATGGAGAACAGTTGGCCATAGGGACTGCAGTGGGAGAGGCGTTCTGGCATCTGACCTGTTTGCTAAAATGGTCTTTATCCTCTGGAAACTATTTCAGCAGCCTGGTTTGGTTCCAGATTTTAGACTGTGACATCCTGTCAGGTTATTGCATACTGTCTGGTATCTTGAGGTGTGAACTAGCCAAAAGTAGGGACATGACGTGAGGAGCAGATAAGAAGGAAGGAGTGGATCAGCATGGTTGTGCCTTCATGAGAGCTTTTCACTTTGTGCAAGTCAAAAGAACAATCTCGCCCTAAATATTAAAGGATCAAACCCTAGAAAGGTTTGCTACTGTGCCTTTGAACAAGGTGTCTAACCTGAATGGCATTGGTAGACATGCATAATGGTTGGAAAAATGCAAAGGGCTCTGGAAAAAAGCCATCTCCTATTGCGCACAAATAATGTGAAATGATATAATCTGGTCTGTAGCTCAGACAGGTTTTCCCTCAGAGCCGGTGACGCAGTGATTCTTTTTTTAATCTTAAAGGCCAAGTGGATTCCCGAACCGCAGAGCATGTCAGCAGTCGCAGTTCTGGGAGAAGAAGGATGGCTTCCACTTTAATATCTGTCTGAGTCTTGGAGCCAAGTTGTCAGCTGACTCACAAAACCCCTGTTCCTAAATGGCTAAATAGACAGCATTGGTAGTTAAAAGTGGCATGTAGGTACCTTGCCAATGGATGACACTCTAGCTTTTAGTCCAGTATGTAGTCTACTCTACAAAGACGTAAAAAATGCAGAAAAAATGTGTAAAACTTCAACAGTGCAAAATTGCTCAAAGAATTGCTGTGAATTTCGAAGTGAAGAATACAAATTAAATACAGAATTAATAGTCCAACAGAAACTGAGTAAAATTTCCTTAATAAATAACTTTTTAAACCTCTGATTGTCACGAAAAGGCTATCTCCAACTTTGGCCTTTATTAACTCCTGTTCAGCATGTTAGATATGTTTGCATCATTGCCAACAAAAAAAAAGCTTATTTCTCTTATAGTGTTCACATTTTTACCATAAATAAGCATGTGCACTTTTACAATTATGTGTGTATCTTCAGTGAGACCCTTTCATTATTTTTGATAATGAACCAGTGGGAGTGAGGGAGTCCATATTTGGCATAAAGACCTGTCTTATAGGTAAGCGCTCAGTAAACACAGTGTTGAACGCAGATGGTCATAATCCCCACTGCCATAAAAGGGCCTTAGTGTTTTCTCACCCCTTTTCAACCAGTGTCAGCTGCAAGTGGAGCACAGTGACCCTGCCACGTTTGGCCTTTGTTTTGGCCACAAGGAAATAAGAACACTGTTCTTCTGAATCCGTTTGGGTTCATAAGAAAGTAAATCCTGAGGTAACACGGGACATAAATGGCAGCTGTTTGCATTTTGTGAGACTGGTGCATTCTGTGGTGCTCCAAGCATTTTGGGAATGAGCACTGACAGGGATCATTGGCTAATCTGCACTGCACATTTCCTCGGGGGTTGCACAGCGAGCCAGGGCCTCACCGGCAAAAATCCCAAAACCCAGCAAATTTAAATCAACCTGTCACCCTCGCAGAAAGGACTTAGTGCCATTGCCACATCTCTATTGTGTTCTGTGAAAACCAGTGATGTATTGCGTGGTTGCGTAAAGGAGCGAAATAGGCCACGGCGGCATTATGGGGAGTGCGCTGTGCGACTTCAGTAAAAAGGGCTTAGGAAGCAATATTTCAGAATCCCAAGTTGGCTCTCTGTGGAGATTTAAGATGTTTCCGATTGGTGAAGCACTTGTGTGCTCATGTGAATGTGCAGCAAGAAGCCTGGAGGTCTGGAGAGGAAGTCTGCAGCCCTAGGATAGTATGTCAATGCAGGCTCCCCGAGGACCAAGGCTGGCCACAGAACCTCCTGTCATGGGAACTGCCTCTGGCCAACTCAGCCTGTTTACCCTTTGCCCCCCTCTTAACACACTCAATGGTTTCTTGTTTGTTTTTGTGTTTTCCACCATATCAGGCAATATTTTGTTCTCAGGTCATAGGAGGGTCTGGAATGAACAAACAAGGCTTTTTATCATGTGGGAATAAGGGCTCTTAGTCTGCTTTTCCTGACTGATTCTTAACTACTTTGAAGGTACTTTGTGGATACAATAGAATAGCTGTTCTGGTTACTGTATTAATCTTACATGATTCTTGCTGTTAAGGTGTGTCTTCTGTGGGAAATTAACCATATTTTTTTTCATCAAATATAATACTTTCTGATCCAGAATGTGGGGGAAACCAAACCACACCGATACCTTGAATGTACAACTGTAACAGGCACCACATCAAAATGAGTGATGTACTAACAAGTTTTGCATGTCAATAGGTTAAAAAAAACCCTTTGTACCATTTCATACTGCTGATAAAAGGAAATATATATGAGTTCACAAAAAAACTTTGTTGCATGTAATATAGTAATAAGTGCAGCGTGTAGAGTGATATAACTACAAAACTTTCTCTGTAGCAGATGTATACTAACCCTCCTGGGTGTTGTGCTAGTCGTTTCATTGTTTACATGTGACAACAGTAGAAAGACGAGCAATGACAGGAGCTGTGCTGTACTGGCATAGGTATAATGGTACTGAAAAACACATTTCACCTGGTATTAATGGAGCAGTGAAAACAGAATGCTAATTGCTATGTGCCAGTAACTATAAGGGGAGTGAGTGTGCAGACTGAGAGACTGAGTCTCAGTGTGTTTAAAATGACCAAATTGGACGAACAGTTACATAATATATAGTCATAATAGTGTAGCACTGTAATAGAGAATTGTTCTTTGCTCATGTTTGTTCAATATATATTATTACTTAGGTTTCCAGAAATACTTATATATTAATCATTCATTAATTTATAAAATGCCTTTTTTCCTGTGACATTGTAGTTCAAAGAGCAGCAGGTGCCATATTGATTAGAACTGTTTCCATACAATTTGAAGCTTTTCAGTACAATTCCCCAACCTTCTGAAGAAATGCTAGAGCAAGGTACTTACCCTGAATTAATCCAGCAAAAAGTACCCAGCTGTATAAATGGGTGAATCACTGCAAATAGTTTAGTCTACAATGGGACAAAGGTCAGCTAGATGAATAGCACAAAAAATCTCTGCAATAGCAAGTAAAATTTAAAGATAATAAAAACCATTCATGAGCAACAAATAAATATATATGGAGAGAACAAGATGCATTAAAAATAGAATAAAAATCAGTATAACTGGTAATATTTAAATTAATATTTAACAGACAACCTGGGGGTGGTGCCACAGATAGTTCTTGCTGTCTTGCAGCACCTCAGCCTATGTGGAGTTCACATGTTCGTCCCATGTTTTCGTGCGTTTCCTCCCACAGTCCAAAGACATGTGATTAAGGTAAATTAGTGTCTCTAAAATGCCCGTAGCATGTGTGTGGGTGTGTCTGTGTGGCTACCTAGTGATGGGCTGGCCTGGTGCCCTGAACTGAACCACTGCAACCTTTACTTGGGCAAGCAGATAGTGGTAGTGAGTGATAACTGAACTTAAAAACAAGACACGTACATAAATATTAAATATGAATGTTGGAATTAATGTGTTTTGACTGTTACATGAAACATGTGCCACCACACTTTTTGTGATTAAGCATAGTGTAGTTAATGAGGCAAAACCATTTAGCAGCTGCTTTGCTGAAAAAAATAGGGCATTGTTGGAAATGTTGCAAAATGGTTGTGCAGGCCAGAAAGAATACCTTATTAGTTTGTATTCTCAGCGGAAATATTTTTTTTCATTGAATGTTTCAAAGAATTTCAGATTGACAAGTGGATTGTCAAATAAAACACATGTGGACAGCATGATGTAGCCGCCAGGAATTGTCCTAGTCATTTGCTGACTCGCTCACATGTTCTCCGCTCTGTTGGAATTCTATTAAAATGTTGGATGTTTTAAAGTTTAATGAGAGGATGTGCACAAGGGCGCTCTACTCAAAGTGAAGGATTAAAGCTAAAACCGCACTTGAGGCACAGTGGTGTCAATTCATCATTACCTCTTTTTTGGTCTTGTTTTTTGGAAAGAGTATTGGACTGAGGGCATGCTCTAAACAATTCTTAAGTAATTTTCCTGCATGCTGAATTTCTTCTCATATTTCCACATCTTCTAGACACAAGTTCCGATGAGAAGAGTGCTTTTTCTTTTTATTTCTTCCAAACGACAGGATGTGATTTAAACCTTAATGCTTCACTCTGTCATTTGCACAAATGAGAGCATACTTACAAAGCATATTCAGACAGCTTATTTATTGTCATGAGTTTTTTTCTTCCATCCAGGTAGTGGATCACCTGGTTTCAAATTCCTGTCCACATTGAGCCCATTTGCTTCAGTTTCTTTCTTGATTTGAGGTGGCAGTGATGTAAAGAGAGCTTGAAATCCTGCTGGGTTCAGCAATACAAGCCCTTTTTTTTCAGTGGAGACGTTCACGGTATGCTAAGTATAGAAATGGCAGTACATCCCTTTTACTGTGTGAGACCCCTGTGTACATCCCTGCAGGTCGTGTGACCACTCTGTCCTCCTTGGAGCTTCCTGTTGTGTCCTGGGGTTGTGACTGTAGCGTTATGACTCTCTCAATGGGCTCAGCTGCAAATGGGTCATTAATCATGTTTCTCTTGGCAGGCTGAAATGCGAGGGGACTCCGGCTCACTAAGCTATTGTTCAAAAGCCTATAAACTCCCCAAAGTATGCACCAAACTCAACACTGCATGCATGCACAGAGAAACTTAGAGCTAAAAGCCCATGTAGAAGCAGGTTAAGTATTTGCTGAATCTGTTTCACGCAGTGCAGACAGGCATAACAGAATAAAGCACTGGATCTTTGTTAGCAACAATTGTTGGGTTTCATTCTTAATACAGTTATTGTTATGTTTTTTTTTTTGTTTTGTTTTGTTTTTTTTTTTACTGTTGAACATATCTTGTCCCGATATTTGTTATCGTACATTTTTCTGCACGGTCTTGTTAATGTTTATCAGGGTTTTTGTGACAGCATAGTATAGAAGCATTCATTTAAGAGAATTGGAGGGCCTCATTCAGAAGCAACTTTATTATAGCCAAGAAGAACTTAGAAAGACTCTTAGAAATGGGTTCTATCAAAGAGAGGATGTTGTTTGTGGTGATTCACTGCCCAGACCAGTTTGTACCTGAATCTGGCTCCTATGGAATGTGCTGTCATCAATAAATCTTTACCCAGTGATGTGATTTCATGCACATGTACGAATTTTAGCAACACCAGCAGAAAGCCATTTAGCAATAACTTTACAAATTACATCATTTATTTTTCTGTAACACTAACTGAAAGAAGATTACATTAGGAAGTTTGATATGTAATTGGTTTTTGATCATGCTGGTCCAGCCTCTGTGAATAACTAATTCAGTTGTGTAATGAACCTTATAGGAGTATCCTCTGTGTACAAAGTGAATTGTCCTGCTGTGCTTTGTGGCCCAGAATCCCCTGTTGCCTGAGACTGTGGGGGTATCCCTGCGTTTCTTCGCACACTCTCTATATGCAGTGCTGATGTAAGTACAGTGCTGACAGTGGATTCATAATGATGTGAAAAATCCCCTGAGGTGTGCTAATGCAGTACATGTTCCCGCAACACGCTAATGCCAGGCACCCAACCCACAATAGCATTACCCATGAGGATGAAATGAGTGAAAAGATGCTTGGCATGTCTTTTGTAGGGGAAGGAACCTTATATAACAAAGACACAAACAGGCACTGTTTCATAGAGCAGAGCACCTTTCGGAGGCTCTGCCTCTCGAAAACATTACTGGTGGCTGGTAATTACTTAATCATGTAGTAATTCCTGGCTTTGAAACATTGGAGAGATACAGGGGAAGTTAAGGACCATTTCCACGCATCAGTCTAAATGAAGTGCAGATTCAGATGTATGTGTGTCTTATTGCTACTCAGCCATGCCAATGGTTAAATGTTTAATATCAGTGTTTTCCTGTCTTTGCACTGCAATACATACATAGAAAAAATAAAGATATGTGACTTCTGTTAAACATTTGTTCACTACCATGTGTGAAGTTGCAGATTTTCTACTGATGTCTGTTGTAGTATGAGATCACCTCTGTGCAGCAAGTGTGAAGAGAAGGCTCCCTTGAGTACATAGTGTGTGCAGTAGTAAGCTGTTAATTTGTGTGAAAGGACCCGGATATGAACCACAAGATAGAATTGAGAAGATTAAAATTAAATCTCAGTAAATCCCCTTAGAGAGTCATTAACAATTTAGATGTTAGTAGTCTGAAACACACTTTTTGTGTTTTTAAATAGCATATTGCTATTCACCAACATCAAACTTTGGGGTGGGTAATAAAAGAGATCTAAGGCAGTGGGCTTATTTAGTTGTGGATAGAAGCACTCTGATCCAACATATCTGGGAGTTTTTTTTTTTTTTTTTTTTTTTTTTTTTTGCAACTACAAAAATGTCTTATTAGGATTAGATTACTGTGGGGCATTCAGTCCCTCCAGTCATTAGTTTAAAAAAGGGTGTATGTGGTGTCGTGGATTGACTTTGAAGGTTCCTGACACTGAAGAACTAAATAAAACAACTCCATTTCCGTGGGGAAAAAAAAAAACAATTCAACGTTTTTTGTGTAGAAAGGAAAGATGGAACCCTTCTATTTGACATTATTCTGGATTTATTTAAGAGCAGCCAAAATGTTGTGGTTTAATGGTTTTCAAACCCTTAAAATAAGGAAATAATCCCACTGTGCCTTCATTTAGTCTAATGTTATCCCAGAGGGTAGTTTAAATCCTAAAATGCCCTATTTTATGTTTAGTGAGCTGGCAAACCTGACTGATTAATTCAATTATGGCATCAATTTTGCACAATAACTTTCATCTGTTTTGGCAACTATATATAGTTTTTTCTCTCCTCTGCACATTAAAGCATGGCTGTTGCCTTATAGTTTATTAACATTGTGATTTTATGCTTGCAAATCTCTGCCACTGCTGAACTGCATCTGTAAAACAGAACAGGAAGGTTATGTGCACCAGCTGTTTGAGCACCCTCATGAAAATATGATTTTACAAAAATAACATGTGGAGCCATGATGCCCAGAGTGACAGAGGGGACACGTGGAGCGTGCTAGTCTAATGTCAGATGCATTACATGATCCTGGGTGACTCAGGCACCATGGGAAGCTGTCAGCTCAATCAAGGTATAATAAAAAGGAACCTTTTCAGCCAGGAGCAATTGCGGGTAGGAAGGTAGAAATATGTCAGCAGTAGATGCTGCAGCACAAAGGACTGGAGTGTTATCTCAGAACTATAGATTTAATGTAAATTTTTCATTTTTTCATCTAGGATCATGAGTGAAATGTGAAATTTTAATTCTGCTTTTTGTTTAAGTCAGATAATGTAATTAATATAACATCTATAGTAATAGAATGACTTCTATTTCTGCTGATTGCAAAATCAGTGTTTTGCTGGGTGGTTAAGATAAGCATGTTTTAGAGTGTGTGATGCCAGATAGGGTAAATGTTGCTTATCGTTTCTTCCTGAATATATTGTTATATATTGGGTTGTTATTTGTGAATCCACTGTATATGTGTAGCAGAGAATGTTCGATAAATGCTCATCATAAACAGTAAAGTAAGACTTATTTTTCTCCTCATGCTGTGCTGTTGTCATTACAAGCTTGTTACTTTCAGGCTTGTATCAATATTTGTTTTATTCTGTTTATGGTACTAGATATTTCGTTTATTGATAAACCTACTCTTGTTGCAGACCAGAGAACTGCTACTTTTCAGTGTTTTTTCGTTAACGCATACAAGTTTTCACCAAACCTGAAAGGAGAGTCAGAGATAAACTCAAATTATTGAGTTATGATATTTGGTGTAGACAATTTTAAGGCTGTAATATTTCCCCTCCCTCTTTTCACCTCACTGATCAATACTCACACCTTTTTTTAGGTGTCTCTTTTTAGCTCTCCACTGGTGATCCTGTGTGGATACAGAAAGCCCATGCATTGGGCTGTTGGGAAGTGGAGTTGTCAGTTATACAAAATGCTTGCAATGTAAATCACTTGTGCTCTCACCTTCCCTGAATTATGCATCTGGACAATAATTTTGAGGAATAATTGCCTGCCATTATGGCAGTATATTTGAGACTCTTCCATGTGGTGCATTATGGACGCTTCTCACCTGTAGCACAAAAGCCTTCTTTCTTAGTAAAGCTATGTCCCCTCTCGCAACCAGAATTGCAGATGACTGCATATTCTGTACCAAACCACCTCTCATGGAAGTCATCTGAGAAACAGTATACTATAGGTGACATGGACTCCTCCAAAAATCCTGTCTCAGTGATTATGGTTAATAAAAGACACTCCTGGTTTCTGGTTGTTTGTCACTTTTGTCCGCAGTTCTCTGGAGTCGGATTTGGATGGTGTGGCGCAGTAATGATTTTTTTTATGAACCTTAGCTTTGTAATAACATAATTAAAATGAAATGATGACAGACTGCTTCAGAAGCCAAAGCACCTTTGAAGGTTGCAGGAGGTTTTTTTTCTTTTCAGTTTTTCATTATAATGGTAGAGTTTCAATATACATAAGAAATCCATCAATACCCATGGAAATAAGGCATACAGAGTTGAAACAGTGTTCAGTGTATTCACATTGTTCTATTTTCTACTTTTACTTTTCCATTCAAATCCACAGAGAGAGAAACTTTTTCTCAAGTCAAAAGGCTGTGTTTCAGCACTTGTCTGACCTTTTGCAGTTTTGCAGTCTTGTGGAACAGACGTCCTAAAAGAATAGCTGGGGTTTTGGAGACTTGCTGATTTTTATTATGGGGATTTACTTGTCACTCAGTGCTAAATTTAGTAAGGTGTGGATTGGGGCTGTGCCATATTACACAAGGTGGAGGTCACTTGGGATACTAAAGCTAAGAAGGATGAAAAGCAGTTACCAAGGGTCTTTGGTACTGCGGGTTTCAAGGGACATCCCAGCTATCCAGGATGTGATGCAGTGAAGGACCCACACAGATCTGGCCTGACCCTATTTGCCCTTTTCTCATCCCAAATGTCCTGCAGGGGCATTTTAGCCCACTGCTACTGTGTTTGTTGGCTCTAAGGCCATCGATGGGACCGAAGTAGGAGATGAATCAATTGCAGCAGACATGCTTCAAGAAGTTCTAGTATACATCTGCCAGCCTTTTGTTGATAGTTCACTTGTACATTTCCAGTTGCTTTCTGTATAAATGAAATTTTTCTCAAGCACAGAAATGATCTTTTACTACTTTGAAGAGAATAAAGCACAGCAATAGGAAGAATGCGATTTTAAGGGGCTAATAATCTTCTGAGATTTAGGCTTTCTCTCATTTAAGGTCCAAACAAAATATCACACACTGTCTACTGAAAGAAAGGAAACAAATTAAATTTAGTCTCTGGTTATAAGCTGAAAACAAGAACACGAGCAGAACAAGAAAAGCTCGGCTGGGAAATATTTGTTTGGATGTGCTTTCTAACAGTTAAACTCAAATTTGGATTTTGCAACACAATATAAAAATGGGCCGCCTCTTAATCTGCGGTGTGGGAATCGAAGACAAGGAAAGCTCTAGCTAAGAGAAACAGAGCAGTTGTGCACTCTTGGCACTAAATGGGGAAAAAAGCAGGGCAGCTTGTACCTTGGATACTGCTCCTGTGAGTGTTGTTAAGTGCTTATGCAAAGATTTGGAGAAAAAAAAAGCAGAAGCCCAGAATGATTTTTGAAGCCGTTTGTGTTGACCATACACATGGAACGCCAGATGGAGGTTTCTATGAGTGGCCATGTTCCCGCTTTAGTCCTGCTGTTCCACCTCTTCCAAAGGGGGCAGTTTGGCCAGTTGGAACATGATGTCTTGAACCTGGCACTTTCAGTCTGCATTCACAGTTCCGTTGCTGAGGTAACACACATGCTTTAGAAGCCCGCACAGCGCAACTGTGCAGACTAGGCTGTAAACACTTGAGATTTTGAACCGCTTTGTTGTTTGCAAGCTTCCGTTTTCTCATTTTAAAAAATTGAGATGCGTATGACCCAAGAGGAATGCTGGTGGAGCCAGTTTTGAAATGAGCATCATCATATAGTGGCCTTCAGCTAAGATGATGCTAATTGAAATCACAGCTGGAATGTAGAACATGGTTTGGTCCAAGAGCTGAAGGTATTCATTAGATGTTTAAACCAGTGTCAAACTCTGTCTGAGGCTAGGGGTCAAGGAGCAAATAATGTGTAACTAGATACCAGGTATTGTAAAATAATGCAATACTGTTCAACTTAACATGATCCCAGTGTGTGTGAGATCACCAGATAATCATGAACAGAAGAGCAACAATGGTCCTTGTGCCCTCAGTCTCTGTCATCCATAAGGACTGGTGGGCTTTAGCTGAGATTAGCCTGATCAGCTACCTGGTTTGTAAGGTCATTATTGCTACTGTGATGGAGTTTAGTGGTTTTTAGAAGAACAAGACACTTACATTCAAATAGAGGGCAGGAGCCAATTTACATTGGACTATTGGCCATAGCGGCACAATGAGTCATACAACTAAAATAGTTTGCTATGTAACAAGATCAAAAGGTTCTGTTTCTAATTTATCCGCATTCATATGGTAAACTTATTTGTTAAAGGATGGCTGTGTACCCTCAAAGTTTCTTAAGAGTAAAATATTACAAAAGTTCTGTAATATCTGGATATATCTGTAGATTTTTAACTCATTTAATATCAGCAAAAGGTCCAAAGTTTAAATTTTTGCCTTTAAATGGGTAGTTTTGATCATTTGTGGAGGTCCTCAGTGAACATAAAGGAAGATCAGTTTTTAGATATTTGATTGCAGAACACCCTTCTATATTCAGGGCTATTTCAATGACAGTTTTATCTTTCTATTTAATAAAATCCCCTTTTAGTATCATTATACATTTATTTGTTATATGTACATAGTTATACAAGTTGTGTTTATAAATAATAACACCTCTCGATATCTTAGAATCCAGGCTTTTAGAATAATGTAGTCAAAATCATCTATTCATATTGCATTTGCTTCGTTCTTTATCTCTATGCCCTTTCCCTCTTTCACTGTCTTTATTTAAGTCCCAGTTTTTTCATTCATTCTGTTGTTCTTGGGAGACACACTGGCTGCGTTTGAGTTTGTATGTTTTCCCAGTGTTTCTATGGCTTCTCTATGTGCGCTGATTTCTTCCTATGGTTGTGACATTTGAAATGGTGAACCTAAAGTGCCCTTAGTTTCCGGATGTGTAAGTGAATGGTTGTGTGTATTCAAGCATAACTTGTGAAGGGCTGATGTCTCATCTAGGGTGGACCCTCCCTCACACAGGATAGGCCCTGGACCACTGTGAACCTGAATTGCACAAATGATTATAAATAATGGACAAATTTATCATTTAAATTCTGTCGTCGTTTGACACTCCATTTTTTAAATACTGATATTTATTGCGGTTTTCTTTAGATATGTAACCCATGAATATTCTGTATTATAAAGTACTGCGTTATACATACAAGGGATGTGTGTGTTCAGTTATTTTTTTTAACTTTAAATAAAATTTAAATAGAATGAAATGCGCTGCAGAAATTATTTTTAAAATACCAGTTCCACTTTCTGGTGTTTTTTGTAGGTAATAACATAAAGGCTTAGTATAAAGCAGAAACATGTTTATCGTGGATTACAAACATGCCGCATCTTCAGATAATTGTCATTTTTAAATTATATGGTTTGTTAAGATTCTTGACTTATGAGTTCACTGTGATGGACTCCAGCACAGATAGCTGGATAGAAGTCTCTTTGAAACGAGTCTGCATAAGTAAGGCACATTTGGTCAGCTCTAGTGCTACTTCACAGCTCAGTCAAGCTACTTAGGTTTCCTCAGTGCCACTTCACATCTCCTTTCATGCTACCTGCACCATATTTACCACTTCCATTTCTTACAGCTCGCCATCATAGCCAATGAGAAATGACCAGAAGTTTTCTGTGGTACACTTCAACAAACATGATGGTTTGACTTAATTGGAGTATCAGTTTGTATCGTGCAATGGCCTGTGGGTGCTGGTCTCTTGGTGATGGAGGAAGTTCTTCTATGACTGTAGTCTGGCTTATTCTGCCAGTGTAGTCTATTACCAGCCCTGCAAGAAACTGTATAGTCATTAGTAATTTCCCCCACGTTTCAGCTTTGCTTTGAGGACTTGTATCTCCTCATGAACAGGTTTGTAAGCTCTTTTAGTTCCAGATCCATAACATTTTTGTGCTGTTGCTTTTAATCAGTTTTGCAGAATGTTCACATTTGTAAATGGTTGAGCTATATATTTTTCCTGCATCCCTGCCCTGGTACATACATTTGCTAACTTATTTTGACTCGTGATGGTGTTAGATGTTGGTTTAGGTGTTTATTTTTTCTCGCATCTATTTTATGCACTAATACAGGTTTTAAACAATCATTTGCTATTTTAAAGTTATTTAACATTAACAGAACCCTATTGTTCTGGGGAGCCAGGTTATGTAATGATTATAGCTGGTCCCTTTGAAAAATTCAGGTTTGAATCTCCCTTGATCCAGGTACTTATACCCTGCTGTATAATGGATTAATCGTTGTAAGTAGCTTAACGCTGTGAATTGCTTTGGTGAAAAGTAACAGCTAGATAAATAAATGTAAATGTTGTAAGAAATTTGCATTATATCTATTAGCTGGTGTGTTGCTTCACACTGGATGTCTCTCGATTGCATGTTCTTTACTTGATAAATGGATCTGTGGCCTTAATTGGGTTATAAATGGTTTCTTACAGGCACAGTGATGTGGAATGGACAGGTGCGCTGTAATTATACTGCTCCTCAGGCGTAAAACCCTCGAGTGTATGTTGTTTATAATTTTATTAGTCCATCATTCATAGTATCATTAAAAACGGCTGTCTTGCCTCTGAGCAAGGGGTGAACCCTGGTGGATTTTTCCTGTTGATGTCATTTGGTTTATTTGTTTGTTTTTGCTCTGCTGTTTTCCCAGTCATGGGCTTGTCTCGGATGCACACTCATCACGCTGGCACTAATTGATGTTAGAAATGCCTCATGCAGTGGGGAGACATGGCCCTGCTGCTCCTCGTCCACAGGAGACATTCCCTGCCAAAGAGGAGCAGCTTCTTCTCTGGCAGTGTGCTTTGTTTGCTTTCCTTTATGTGCAGTATGCAGTACCTTAATGTCATAAACAGCAAGGGATAGCTTTGGGTAGTGATCAGCATTTACATATGCCTTCAATAGCATATTCTCTTTAGACTTTTGATACCATTTTAGCTCCTAATCTAGCTATCTGTGCATATTTACATATCAGAATCCACAATTATGTAACATACCATATCAAAACTGATTGTGGAATCAAAATGAAAGTCATGTACAACGCACAAAGGAGCGATATCGTAATCTCTGCCAGGGCCGTACACTGTGTATGCATACCAAATATGCTTGGCTTAGCTTCATCCTCATCTTGTTAATGTGTTAATGTTTGTTGCTTTAGGTTTCTGCATCTTTTTAAAATGAAATAATAGTCCAAAATGATAGCAAGTAAGCCTAGCCTGTGCTCAGGCTTTGTGATGCTGTTTAGCAGTTTAGCTGCAGGCCACTTTGCTTTCCAGCCCAGAAAGGCATTATGCATCAGGCTCCCTGCTTCATGTGTAGGGAATTAACAGTAGGATCTGAAAATATTTTATAATAAAATCGGGGGAAATGGGGGAAAGAAGTTTTGAAAGCTTTATTGCTTCAGAGCATACTTGGTTAGGTAACAGCAGGAGTGTGCAGCTGATTTGCATTTCTCATACTTTTTGGTAATCATGTCTTATATGCACAGTCATGAAGGTGTGAAGTCAGCAGAATGACTGCATTTCAGTGGTGAGAAATTGTTTCTGCAAATATCACCTTTGGATGTGAATAGGAATGATGAGTTGTTATGAACAGCTGCTTTTAATACTGAGTTGAACATACCTTTGCAAAGTGGACATTTTAGATGCAGTTTTATCAAGCTCTCTCTCACCAGCTTTAGCTCCAGTGCACCCTGGTATGACATGTAAGATTAAGGGAACCATGACAAAACTCAACATGCTTTTCTGTGTTTGGTTTGCCTAAGTATACAACAGGTTGACATATTAATATCCACATATGCATTATAAGCTGCTTGTTTAGTGCATGGATCATGGTGGTATAGAACATATGGAAGCATATTGCATGAGATAGGGAGCACACTAGATGGGTCCATAACAAGACAATCTCATTCAGTTACGCATACAAGCACTGGGTGCAGCTAATAATGACAAATTCACCTGAAATGCTTCTTTTGGGACTGTGGGATGAAACCAGAGTACCTAAAGGAAACTTACACAAACACAGGACATGAACATATGAGTATGAACTCATATTTAAGTCAATGGCCTTGCAGCTTTAAGCAACATGGTGCCAAACAAGAGACCAAAAACAAAAAGAGAATACAACTAAGCAAATGACGACAGAGAAAGAGGGATAGAAATAAAGCAGAATACAAATGTCTGGACTCTGCAGAACTGGATTTGAACTGGCTCCTAAATGCACAACTCTGTGGCACTGTGAATACCACCACACTGCCAGACACATTGTTAGATGACTCAAAACATCCAGTTATGGTGCCCTCTTGTTCTTGGTGGAGCACTCACAAGCCCCATATGGTGAAGACTTGCTGTGAAGCACTGGGAATTGTAATATCTGTCTTATCAGGCCTTTTTCCTTGCGGCTGTGTCTGGGAATACTGCGGAGCAGCTGCTGAACTGCTTTGTGAAGTTTTGTTTGATCAGTTTATGTACAATTTTCTAAATGGTACATTGTTACCTTTGAGAAAGGCAGGAATAGGTTGAGATGTTTAATGGGAATTCATGATCCTAGATAAGAGGAGCCAGATGTTAATTTTTAAACAGGAAGATTTATTTGAGTTTCAGTAGAATGATTCTGTGCTCATAGTCAGAAGCAAGAAGAAAAACAGCTTTTATGCTCCCTGAAAACAGACATTTCGTCTTTCTGAATTTCCATGAAAATATACAGTATTGTGGTAACCATATTAATATACAGTAGAGTACTTGATTAAAATTCCAGTGTGTTAAAATTACTTTTTTAGATGGTAAATCTTGGTCAATGATTAGATAGTGTATGTGTTTCATTGTCATTCATACTCATTTCTTCACACTAGTTTCTGGTATAGTTTTAAAACTCATCAGTGTAGACGTATATGTTTGACTAAATTGAAATATGTGGAATAAATTACTGAATTTTGATTCCTTCTTTTATTTTGTGAGAACTGAGAAAGACAGGGAGAATGGCAGTAATGTCGACAGAGTTTTGATGTCCACCTTTGTCTTGCTTCGAAATGAACAGGTTGTAATTGACATGTGGTATTTAAGCTGTCATTCTCCAAAACGAAATGATACCATTTCAATCAGTAATTACCTTGTAATGTCACCGTCAGATCCCTGTGCAGGATAATGGTCGTAATTCTTCCTACAGACAAATGAATTCTCCGGCATTAATATGTTTTTTTTTTTTTTTTTTTTTTTTTTTTCCCCTGTGAAACCAGCATTGCTTATGTGTTGATGTGAGACACTAAATACAAGTCAACATGATGAAACCCCCAGCGTTTCTGTAACACATGGCAGTCATTAATTGCTCTTATTTTGAGAGCAAATTGCTGGAGTTTACTGCCTTATGTATAAACTTTTTTAATAGCTCATTAATGCTACGCTGCATCTTCAGGGTTAATTTTAATTTGAGTCAGGTTTCATCCAAAAGGCCATGTGCATCACCAAATGGCCAGCGTCATACTGCATCAAGCCATTTAAAAATAGATTCAGCACAAATTGGTTTGGTTAGGTTTTACAGAGTGGTTCATTGCAGTGTTTCTCAGAGTGCCGCTTCTCCATTTGCTTGGCTTTTCTGTTTAGTTTTGAGTGTTCCTGTAGAATACAGGGTGAAAATGTCACGCAAGATTATATCTGCTGTTGACTGTTGCGTAGTTTGTAATTGACAATGATGTCTGTCATCCTAATACATAGAAGGTTGTTTCGATAGACTTGGAAGAGATCCTTTTTTGAGGCTTGCAGTTAATGTGGGAAATTATGCTGGGGAAGAGTTTAACGTGAACACATTCACTCTCTGTTTTTCTCCTAGACCAACTTGGACACTGTCCCAGTACTGATCAAGTATCTGTCACCTCTCTCTCAGTAGATTATGAGGAGTTGTCCACATCGGAGAAGATTTAGTACACAGCATGCGTGGAGGTTGAACACTGCAATTTCCAACCCTGACAACCCTGCAAAGTGCGACATTGTCATGGGTGCAATTGAGCTGTCGTGCCAGCTAAGGAGGGGCAGTGTGTTTGAAAGTGTCAGTCGTGCCCGACTGTTACCCAAGCTGTTGACTGCTCTGCAGCAGGAGAACTTGGCCCACCCCCACCCTAACTGCAGTCACCATAGTGAGGAGAAGTTGGGAAGGGGAAGTTTTTTGAAAGTGCGGAGCTAACCCACGTACTCGGACAACTGGAGCACTGTGCAATCTGGCCCTGTTTGTACTCCACTGTGAGTAATGTTGAGATTCTGGACATGGTCTGACTGGCACAGTTGCTGCCAGTGATTGCATACAGTGGGGAGGTATCATTAAACTCATCTGGTGAAGCTCACCCCCCACTGCCCTGATAATGGACAGACAGGCTGTTGTAAAAAAAAAAAAAAAACATAATTGTTTTTTAGGAGGTACTAGCATGTGTGCTTCTCAGCTGGGTGATTTGGATGTGTGTTAACATTCTTGACCGGCAAATGAGTCGGGTTTGAGCTGGGTTCTCATTAGAAACTCACAGAGGATCAATTAGCAGGCTCAGGAATGATGAGTCAGAACTGTGCCAGGAATGGCTTTTGAAGGCTGCACTCTGTGGTGGGCTTTGACAGCCAGGATTGTGGGACCATGGTCACAGCCCACAGAGCAGATTGCCTCTTTGCCCTGTGAAATACCTGCACTCACTTTTTTTATTTCCCATTAAGTCTTCTTTGGTATGTTTCACTGACCACTGCTGTGCTGCTGACTTTCGTAATTATTAAATGTGTAATTTCCTTGATAGGTCAAGAACTATCATAAAATGATAGGTCTTGTGTTTTTTCATTAATTGGGAGTACACTTTCAGTTTTAGTGTGGAACAGTAACAATGGGGATGATTCAGCTTTCATAGTTACTGATGATAATCATAAATACTTCATAACACGATTGTCATGCAAAACAGCTTTGCAGTTACCATAATTGCTGCAGTAATTTCAAAAGATGGGGTTTATTTGTGGGTTAGTGTTACCATTGTGTATTTTGAACAAGTTGGACAACTGAAGAATAGTAGCTGTGATTTAGAGCCTGCTGCGGCCAGAATTGTCTTTCTCTCCAGTATAATGTTTGTGTTACTTCATATGCCCTGATAATTGCTGAGTGGCACTTTCTAACAGTTCAGTGCTTCTTTCCCTGTCCTACTCACAGTGATTTGTGGTGATGATAATAGCAATGCTAATAGCAATAATTAGTCTTCTGTTTGTCAAAGGTTCTGGGCAGTCATCTAAGGACCTCATTTAAAAAGCAACGTTGCAGGTTTTGAAGTTTTGCTCTCCAGCAGTAAGCCATTTAGCTCCTCCTCACAAAATGTGTGCTCCTTGTGTCTTGAGGGAAACCCTGTCCCAAACCAGTATCGTTCCCTCACATATCACTACCATTCCAGTCTGCTTTCATTCTAGTTCTGCAGTACAGTTCCTCTGTTTCATTAATGATGAACGAATGGGTAAAGTTAAAGTTAAATACAGTTTATACTTTTAGTTGCTGAAAATAAACAGATGAATCTGGGACCAAACCTGGCCAGATCTCTCACTGGAAGGAGAAATGATGAGGTGATATCTTCGTACTTTGGCTACATCATCTGTAGCTTGGATTCTCTTAAAAGGTTTTAATGGTTAGGAAAACTGAAGGAAAAAGACGAAGAAGATGACCAGCAACCAGATGGACGAACTCGGTCACAACAGTGGACACACAAATGGAAGACAGAGCATTTCTAGATCACTCTGTTTATGTAGTCACCATAAGCCGACATTGATAAATTGAGAATTAGAGGGAATTCTTTCAGTCTGTGTCCTTAACTTTGCCTCAAATATTAATAGGTCCAGTAAAGCAGTTTTTGGTTTGCTGAATTTAAAAGAGCAGGCCTCTCTTCTTGAGTGTCAGTGTGAAAGCAGGTATTGATTATGTAGAGTTCATTGGGAAGCCAAGCAGGGTCAGTTTGCACTTGTTGTTTCATCTTTTCTGGCCTATGGCACTGCAGTCTGTTACCTGTAGAGAATACTGGAAGGTCGGTGTAAACATGCCAGGGTTTAAGTTTAACACGTTTATAACTTTAAAAATTATTAATGTTCTTTAAAAATACTTCAGTTCTGTCAGTATCTGTTTTGAACCTTGGAGTGGATCAGAATTTTTGAAGCTGCTCTGAACCTTAACTAGCATCATTATAGCACAAGGCATATGTGCCTTGTTTTGAGAAAAAACACAATTTTCCTAGTTCTGTGTTTCTGTATTTTCAGTGCTTTGGCCTAGAGCTGGAACATGATAAAAGGAAAATAATTCTTTTTAAAGCTGTCAAACATTTCTTGAAAGTGTACAGTGCAACACACATAACAGCCCGCAATTCAGTCGATTACCAGAGTCCTCATTAAAAGAAATTAGGTCAGATAAATGTTGTTCCAAGACACAGCACTCTGGAATATGCGTGTGTTTGACCTCTTACTGCTTTGGCTGTTCCACGGGACCTTTAGGGTTTCTCTATTAAACTGAAGTGTGGGAATCTTGTGCCTGTGAGCTGTGCAACCATAGTGTTTGACCAGCAGTCACAAGAAGGCCTGGTCTTAATCAAATGAAGGCTTTGTTTACCCTGGTTTTCACTCCTTTCACCCTTAACTGTGGCCACTCTGTGCTCAGTGTTGTTTAACACTTGAGCTCCCACTCACCTTACTGCACTCTGCTCCTCATCCCTGGCTCTGAAGCATTATGTCCTCAATAGCCCCACACACACACACACACACACGCGCGCGCGCCATTCTGTGTTTCTCAGCAAGGTACGCTGTCTATCCACACTGGAGATGCACCTCAAGTGAATCAAGCAACCACAAATAAGTATGGACTGAAATGTAAATAACACAAAAGCTATAGTCTTAGTCCAGTTTCTGGTATAAACTTTTATGTAGGTGTTCAGTAATTAAGGTAATAAGCTGAATTTTTGTTGTAAGGTAACACACAAATTCAATGCTTCATGCTCCCATCTCTGTTCGACCTGCTTTCTTGTATGCTGCATGATTGTAAGCTCTGCCACTGGCAAATTTACCATGTTTATTTTTGCTCTCTTAATTCCTGGACTCTAGGTTTTGTTCTTGGCTAAGTCATTAATCCTCACAAAAAGCTATCCTTAACATGGGTAACGGGTTAACTGAATAACCATTAGCATCCTTATTAAGGATTTTTTTGTGCTGTCATCTTCAACCTTTTTGCCTAATATCTTGATTTGACAAAATTGCAGTTTTTATCTGTCTTTGAATGCAGGTGTTATTCTGTTCTGTTTGCCTGGTGCTATAAGACATACATTTAGTAGGACTGCTTGGTTTTTGCTGGGGGTGCTTTCAGTGCTCTATGAGCAGAACTGGCTCATTGGGGTACAGAGTATTTTTTTTATTTTTTTTTAATTAAAAGTTCATTTTCATTTTAATTACTTCTGCTTACATCATAGGACATTTCATCTTGTCCACACTTTAGTAATCACAAAGATACTGTATAAATTGTACAAGTAATATAAGTACAGGCATCGTTAAGTACATGAGATTTGAGATGATGTAACCCAGGTGAGGTTTGCTGCAAGATTCTGATATCTTCGTTTTCCAGTTTATAGAATTCATGTATTAAATATGCAGGTTTCACCTGAACGTTTCTACCGTGTTGAGGAGTGTGTAGTGTAACATAACTGTTTCATCAACATTTTCGTTGGCCAGCGCATACCTGATTTGCAGTATTTTGCCCTCTACTGATCTATATTTGATCAATGTTTATGTTTATTTCTAACAGGCCTTGAACCAAGGGTTACGTCCCTGTGTGTCACGAATGTATGTTTTGAAGCAAAACCGAGATCGTAATTCAGATTGCGGATTGGCCTCTGGTGTTTCTTTTCTCCTGTTCGCTGGAAGTCATCAAACACTAACCTGAAAAAAAAACACGAGAGTGATAGATTATGGCTGTTGATGAATTCTATTCCAAGTTGAATCTTACTGCACTTTCCTCCCTCTTAGCAAGGATGCTGGACACAGTTTATTTCAGCATGTATGTACATTTCTTCAGAATCATGTCTCAAAATATAGTTTAGTCTGTATGTAGAAATAGTGGACAAATATATCATCAACTCTGTCAAATGTACTTCATCTAAGATACTGTTAGTTTTGGTCAGTTTTAAAAGGCCTAAACTATTTGTTAATAGTTTAATAAGTAAATGTGCTTTGAAATGACATTTCAAACCTGAAATCTTTGAAATTGCCTTATTACTATACACTTTAATGACAGAGTAGTTGACTATTTTGCCAACCAACAGAAAAAGAAGGTGGTTTTTTAAAGAATATTAACTTCCTCATTAGTGGCTGGGAGGTTCGAATTTATTGAAAGTTGTTCAAGTTTCTACAGAAAAACAAGCGTCTCCACATGGGAACTAACAGGCAGACCAGAACACGAGACCTGGACCTTCGTCCCATTCAGGCCCTACAACAGAGAAACCTGCCTGAGCAAGAAAATTGCAGCTCTACTTTGTACTTTGTATATTTCCATTAAGTTGCAGAGTTTTTCTTTTTACTGCTTTCTGTAGAAACATTTGACTAGTGCAGCTTTACCTTTTTAAATTAGTTTCTATTCGTACGAGCTATGCTTAGCATTTCAATGCAGTGTATTCCCCTATTGTCTGAAGAAATTAGGTTTTTTTTCTTTTTTCTTTACATGGGCTTCCTGGATCAAAAGCAAGGTTACCTTCTCGTATTCAGTGAGTTATCCATCTCGCCATTCAACCAGTCTTCCATCGTATCTCCTTTTCTGCAGTGGTTCAAGGTATAGCGGCAAAGGGGGTGCCAGGATGAGCAGCTTTTGACAGTGTTTGTGCTCCACTATGATAAGAGGCAGCCTGCTTCTGTGACAACTAAAAACAAAAAGGCGCTTTCCTGGCGTGTTCAAAGCCAGGGAGCTGAGCACAAGCTCAAGAAAAGATGTGGGAGGCAGTTAGTGCTCTTCGTTACGGGGAGATGTTGCAGATTCATCTGATGACTGTCCCTCACAACGCACTGTTATGTTGCCCTTGTGTTGTTAATGGGAAAGCAGAGGTTGGTCTTAACAAGAAAGGGTTTTAAAACTGTTCTAGGACACGGATGCTTGTCAGCATGGATGGTGTCTCATATCGCACAGTGGCAGCAGTAGCGAATTAAAACAACAACTCTGATGGGTGGGCGCACTATAGGAAATGTCAGTGTTGGCCCAAGCCATAGACACAGCTATCATCTTAGGGCTTAACCACCTCCGCTCCAGGTCGCTTCTGTGAGCTATAGTGTAAAGTTATTTCATTAAATAATATAAGATAGAACAGTACCTTTATGAGATGTAATTCAAAAGTTGTAAGTTAAAGTACCATGGTGGCTTCTGGAATCCAACATAAGTAATTAATTAATTAGTATTGTATTATTAATTTATATGAGATGTGATTCATTCAACAGAAGCTAATCTGTTTGGGTTTCAAGGGATGGACTGTGATATTCTGATGCAGCTCTGCCAGCAGGTGTTGGGGTTTCACAGCAGTGCACAAAATATACTAGATCACAGTGTGTGGGCTTCAGGGACCCTGTTGTGGACAACCACTTCAGTAGCTCAGATTTGATGGTAGAATGATGGTACTACTTTGCTATCATTGTCAGCCACTGGACAGTTGTGTGTTTGTGTTTCTGTTTATGTATTTGCTGTCACTTGTAAGAACCAGGAGTCTGAAGGTAAATATGTGGACGTGAGCTGCTGATGTCTGATTTGAGGAACACTCCTCTGACAAGGAGACTGTAGAACGTCTCATCCTCAGCCCACCACACATGCTTCTACCCAATCTGATCAAACCTCCCTCCATGGGTGTTGACTCCATTCTAAACAAATATCAAACAAAATATACATCAGGTTGGAATCTATACAGTTCCGCCCCCAGCCTGACAATGGTGGCTACTAATGTAATAAATCTACATATAAAAGAGCAGGAAATTGGAGAGGTGGTTCTTGAGAGCTGAAAGCTTTTGAACAGAATAATCCACTGAAAGCCCTGAATGTAGCTTATGGTCTGGTCATCATTTGTTCAGCTGATTGTACGATTGCAAATATCGAACCTTAGCTGGGGGTGAACCAGCTTGTTGCACCTAATGCTTTATGGGATTTCACATTTGTGGGAATAAACTCAAAAGTTTCACAGAAGAATGGCTGCAGGATCCCACGGAGATTGGATGAAGAGATGACGGTGTCCTCATGGTGTTGTTTGAAGGAGTCCCTTTTCTGTCTCCACTGCTCCCTATATATCGGCTGTCAGATGCGCTCTGTGCGAGCACCCGGGAGCTGCTTGAAGTTTCCTCTACAGTGCAGGGGCTTACTTGCTTCTCTCTCCCTGCTTTATGTAATCATGGGTACTTTGAAGATGGCAGGGCAGGAAAAAGGAGGAGAATGCTTCCCTACTCTTAGATTATATTATTGATGCTTGTCATGCGAATATTGCACACCGCAGGCATTCCTCAGGTGAAATCTCCCCTCTCCAGCTCAAAGTGCTCTGTTTGTTCCACCCAGAATATTTCAATGATCCCTTTACATTTCTGTGGCTTGGAATTAGGGAACGCTGTCGTGGTGTGGGATGCACCAGGGAAAACATGCAGACCGAATGATACTGCACTGCAACACAAACTGTTTATTTGGTCTACGTTGGGAGCATGAAAGCAAAGAAATATTGCTGTGAAAATGATAGTTAAATAAAAATGGGGAGCATTGCAAAAATAAAATGCAATTTCTTTTGGCTTATGCTGTCTGCATTCAATCTTTATTTTCTAACTCAGCATACTTTAAGCCTGCAGCATTGAAAGACAGGAGGTGCAGTTTGAGATTTTAGGGCTCATTTTCTATGGAAGTCAGGATGCATTTGTATTGCTTTCCTAACAGTGTGGACTTGTTGCTTAGGGCTATTTGTACCACAATCAGCTTCACCGCTGTCCCGGTGCTGTAGGTAGCCAGACGGAGCATAGCAATATAACTGCCTGATATTCTCTTGTGCTTGTTGCGGCCGATTATGGGGGAATGTATATTGGTGTGTACATTTGTGTATGGGGGTGTGTGCGCCCGCCTGGCTGTTTGTCGTGGATGTGATTTTTTCACAGTCAGTTCACTTGAACAATGACAGTCATCAGTGTTGGGTTGGACGGGTTCTCATAGCTGAGCAATCAGACGGGAAGAGCAGACGCCCCCAGAAAAGAACGTTTCAAGGTCCAGCGGGTGATCAGTGATGGGTGACGCTTGGCTGACGCTACCCTCCCTACAAGTAAGACATCATCACCTGGCTCAGATATCCCGAGCCTGGAAGAAGCAGCTATCGGTTCTGTAAAAAAAAAAATGAATGAAAAACAATAAAGCAACCTGACACAGACAAAGCAGAATACTGTGCCTTGTCTTTTACATTTTATACCATTATTTGTAGCCATATTTTAGTGTTAAATGCTGCATTCACAACCTCATGCTTCCTGGAATAGGCAATACAATTTGACAAACAGCCACCTTGTTTGGCTTCCCTTTCAGCCTTGTGGTTATGTGTATTTGCCATCTAAAATAAATAATCACAATAGTCCAACTGGAGGAACATGTTTGTATTGTGCTGGACCACCAGCTGATACTTGGGAAGTATGTTTTCCCAGGGACCAGTAAGGGTGGATTGGCCATGCGGGAAAGTAAGTGCGACTTGATGGATCAGCTTCGTAAGCCCTGTCACAGAGATGGAACCCAAAGGATGTGTTAAACCTGTGGCTTAGACCATCTCAAGTTGTAATGTGTGAACTGAAAAAGGCCAGAACTTGTTCGTTCTCCCCTCATGCATAGTGATGAATATGATGGAGAGCACCGTATGGTACAAAATTTTGAAGTGAAATTGCATGGCAGTTTCTGTGATCTATTCCTGGGGAATATTGCTTTAATGCCCTAAAACATTTTCCTGGGGTAATTTCTCTTCAAGTATATTCTTTTCTCAACGGGTCATTGATACTGTTAGATTTGTAGTTTTTCTGCTGTGATGTTTTCATGGTGGAACAGTGCAGTGTGTTTAATGGATTATTTTTAAAAAATGCAAATGAAGGAAATGTTTGATTTGCTCTATTATCTTAATATGCTAACAGCCCAGACTAGAGGATTGCCTGCCTGCATGCTTTTCCTTGCTTGTGCTGTGGACCAGGATGGTGTTCTGGAAGGACTGTTTGTGCACATAGGTGGAATAGTGGTACAGCAGGTTTCACTGGTGCCTCACAGCTCCGGGACCTCGGGTTCAGATGTGAGTTCAAACCCGGCTCAGTCTGAGCAGTTTGCCTGTTTGCTCCGTGTCTGTGTTGGTTTCCTCCAGGTGCTCCAGTTTCCTCCCACAGTTCAAAATTGTGTTTCATGTGCGCTGGTGACTCTAAATTTCTTGTTGTGTATGTCTTTGTGAGTGACTAATGTGTGTGCAGATGCTCTGAGATGGGACTTGTATCCCATTCCAGTGGCATCCTGCTTCACCCCCAGTGGCTCCAGAATAGGCTCTCGACATCCAAAATCCTGCACTGGACAAGCAAGTAGTGATAACAAAATGAAAAATGAATTGGCAGTTTCTGAACTTGTCTGTTACTGAAACAAGCTTGTTTGGATGTGTCATTGTTTATGTCTGCATTTTAGTGTGAAACCAATAGACACCTTGCATTGCCATGACTGACCAACATGTTAGTGGTGCAAGAGAACAGAGCAGCATGGCCCAAGTACTCAAGATGCACTCAAAGCTCCTTATAGGGCCTGACAGTTCCTATCAGGTCAGAACACCCCAACATTATGCCCACAGTGACTTTGTACCTGCAAGGGCAAGAGAAACCCTGACCTCAATGTTATCTTCCTCAAAGACCATCAGAGTGATGGAGTCTGTGAAAAATCCCGCTTTTCCAGTAGCATTTCAGGAATATTATTGTGAAGACTTCAGTCATCTTGGAGGGGAGGTTTTAAAGTAGCATGAACAATCTGAGCTGCAGGGTCCTGGCTCCTCCTGACACTCTGCCATGCCAAATTATGAGGCAAAAATTTGAGTCTACTTCATCTCTTCTTCCTTGACTTTTGATGCCACAAAAAGACCAGATTCTCAGTGCCTTCCCTGTAAGCTAATGTAATTACCTTAATCTATCACAGGAGGTCCAGTTGCAATATTTGCAGGTTTTGTTTTGTAGCAGCCTTAGCTTCAGGAAGCTGAGCCTTTGAAGAAACCTCTATAATGAGACCTTCATCTGTGGAGGAGAAGCTATGTGTGCGAGGCCTACGCAAGCTGAGGTGCACCTACCAGATTGGCAGGGCTTAACAAGGCCTGCTCTGCATCCTCCGCTCAATGTGTCATGAAGAGACACTCCACTGGGTATCCCTCTGCCTTGGGGTACTGACAGAGAAGATCCTTTTCCCCCATCAGGGACAACAGCAGGGTGCTCTCTGTAACCCCATGCTGGTCAGCCATTCTGACAAAAGAGAGCTCTGTTCCACTCTAATCAGTTTCATTCTGCTTCTTCTGTTTGGACGTGACTTGTGATGAAAATGGAACACCTCTATAGCATAACATTTGAGAGCTGAGCCAGAACAGAGAAAGGAATATGGAACGTGACAGGCGAAGGTGGAATCTGAAATATGCAATGCAGCCTCCCCTTGTGCAACGGGAATCCAGTGGTGCACGATTAGAGAGAGATCAATGATTAGAGGAGTCTATTTTCAGGCTTCCTCTTAGCCTAGTGAGCAGGTCCATGTGAATATTCAGCGTATTTCCTTCTCCACTGGGCGTGGACTGTAGTGATGCGATTAGTTGGGCCATTTGTTTTCCTTTTGAGGAAGGTTTTTTTCTCTTTGTCTATCAGAAATTTGTACTTCAACCTATAAATCAGTGTATCTGTGTAAATACAGTGGAAAAATGTGTGCAGCTTCAAAGCTTTCCAAATCAAACTACAGAGAATTTTCCCAGTTGAGGGACTTCAGCTTTTATCTTTTCAAAGTGTTGAAGCCGTTGTGTAATGTTTATTGTCTGGCTCTTCCTCTGGCTCTGAAAGTCCTCTCTCTTGCTACTGGACTTGGCACACATAAGCACACATTAGCATAAATTATGGTTGCTGTTGATGGACAGTTTCAGAAATGCAGTCACGTATTTGCTTTTGAGTAGGACAAGCAAAAGGCTGCATCCGGTGGAAGGAGGGTGAGCCATGCAAATGACCAAGTCCCACCTGTATTTTTTATTGTTTTCCCTTTAGGGGTCACAAACGTAAACTAGAGGACATCAAGGATGATGACAATGAAGACAGCGGAAATGATGGAAGCAGAGACGCAGCCAGTGATTCCAGCAGGGAGTCCAACGAGGATGAGGAGGGCAGCAGCTCGGAGGCGGATGAAATGGCTGCTGCCCTGGAGGCTGAACTCAATGACTTTATGTGACACAGTCTAATGGGCAGGGGTGGGATGACCCTCGGTCTGCGATCAATCCTCTGACCCCCCCGGTGCCACCTGACCGGACACCCCCGTGTTAGCAGCAGAATGTGCAGGAATGTGGGAATGGGTAATATGTCTCAGCTTTGAAAGGGACTAAAAAGCAGTCAGGGGTGTAAAAATAGTCATGCAGCTAGAATAGAGGATTTTAGGGTAAAAGAGTAATGAATGAAACATGGTGTTAATGTTTTATTGTGTAACATTAGAGGGGGCATTGCAGGTTTGTTTTATTTGTGCTGTTTTGTTGGTTTAGTTCTGATTTTTATATAAATGTAAAAAAGAAAAAATAAATCAATTGGTCATACATGCCAAAGAGTTTAAATGGGCACATCTGAGCCTAAGGACCCATTGACATATTTTACTGACTTTGTTTTTTCCTTTTGGATTCTCCTTTACTTCTCCTGTTTTTAAACACTCAACTTACCAGCAGAAAAAAACTCAAGACGCCTGAATGTGTTGAATAAGAACTTTTCTGTCCTCTAATTCAGTTAAACCACAAGAGCCTCAGTTGGGAGTAGAAGTGAAACAGACTGATGGGAAAAGAGTAAAGAAAACCACGTTTGAGGACTCTGTGCCAAATTAGAGCAATGGTGACCTGCATGGCATCAAAAATCCACAGTTTGGTAACTTAGGAGGGTTTGGAAGGTATTTCATGTATGTTGGTTGAACAGCAGTGAAGAGTTGTCATGGTCACTAGTGGTCCGCTTAGCTCGGCTTCCAGAAAGATTTTAATTTTCCAGCACTTCAGAAGATATGTGGATGACCAAACGTGGATAGCGGAGTATCAAACTGTACCGCGGTAATGCTTGGTATCTGGGGCGTGTTCTTGTGCAGCCGTGCTGCCTGGGTGCTGCGGTCTCAGCCAGCCATCATCTCGTGTTGTTTGAACTTCCCCTTCTGTTGGTTTTTTGTGCTGTGTTTATTTTTTAATGAAAAGACTAATGTGAAGCTTTTGTATATTCTATTTCATACTTGACCAGACAGAAAGATTTTCATTTAATAAAGATTTGTTTTATACAACGTCTCTCTCGATTGCGCTTTTTTTGCCAAGAGAATTTTGAAGAACTTGACTGCAACAGACATTCGTTTTAAAGCAGCAGCGATCAGCCTGTGATTTGCTCATCAGTGTCACGTCTTTCCTTGAGTAACATCACACCTGCTGTCTTCAAACAGGAACAGAACGTCCTCTTCCTGATTCAGGTACCGAAACAAATGTTTTTATTCTTCGTTACCCACTTCAGCATTGCAATAACAGTGTTTCCTTCACACAGCCTGTTGTCAAACTGGTCTTGTGTGCGATTTTGAAAAGGCAAATGTGTTTTGATGCCCAGCTATTGATCAGGCATAATAGATAATCATCCCTGTTTCTCACCTGAAGATGGAAAGACTCAAAGAAAATGCCTTAATGTGGTTAAATTATTCATGCACTAAATGGCAAGGAAAAGTCTTCCCTTTGAGATTGCGATTCCACTTTGAGAAGCAGTTTAGATTTAAAAATGGCACTTAGACATGTAGCACTTAAACACAACGTCTCATTACATGGGTATGTAGTCTTCCACAGTAGGCGTAATATGTTACTGAATATTAATTTTTAAGTTAATGGTAATGTAAAATGTCTGAGGACCAATATTTTAATATGTACCTTTGTCAGTGTGTTTGGCTTTTTTAACAAACATCAGTATAGTATTCATTTTAAATGGCAGTTAAAGCCTGGCTTTTTCAAGGACTACATGACTTTATATAAAAAGTAACAGCATTTTTTAAATTTAATTTTACTTAAATTTTACTTTCCTAAAACATTGTTATAGTTCAAGATGATTTGTCATTTTGATGTAAATTCATTCTCATCCCTTCTAATCACAAAGTATCTATTGCCAGCTTTTACATACCCTGAATTCATATGGGATTTGAAGACAGCTTCTTCACTGTGCTGTTCACTGCTGACATTTAAACTTCACTCTGTGTTAGCGGTGGAAACACTACAAAGGTATGAATACAGCATTTTTCTATTTCCAAGTGACTACAGACAGTTGATAGACACCCTAGACAAAGTCTTCTCTGTCCAAATAAAGTAACAGCACAACAGTGTTGCAAAATGCTGTAATATGAATATTTATAATTTTTTACCCTATCAAATTATATTTTTTCAACATCTCATCACAAAAATTATTCAGTTGTGTGTACAAGACTAAAAGTTAATTCTGTTTTTAATACCAAGAAAAAAGTGACCTACAGTCTGCTGTATTAATTTTGTTCAAACAGTTAAACAGCCCCTTTTTGCATTTAGAACCAGTATTAATATAGCATTACCTGTCGTTTTGCTATGCCACAGTAACAACTTTTCACCATAAACTACGTGGATATGGAAGGTCAGGCATCGATGTTTGGGGGATTCAAATAAAAAAAAAAAAAAGTGGGTGGGATATGAATTCCAGTCTGCGTGTGGGGGTCCCTCAAGCACTGCTCGGCCCCTCAGACCACGGCTGGGAGGAGTCAGCAAGATGGGACTTCACGTTCGGCTCAGCTGATGGCACTGACTTGTAGAAAGGACGACAGGTGTGGACCTCACCTACCAGCTAACACTGACATCCATCCTTTGTTCGCGCTTCAGTAAATTTAAGTTGTTTTCACACATGGAAACCATGTGCGCAAACGCCACAGCAGGTATCATTTCTCCAAGATATACAGTATTCTACCTCAGGTTGGAACATTCACAGCTTGTTCGTCACTAAACCACAGACTAAACCTGTTCAGACTGGTTTTGAGTAATGGTTCAACTGGTGTTGGACTGTTAGAGTTAAACCAGTTTGTTGTAATTTTTTGTTGAACTATTTAGAACTCTCCTCAGACTGGACTGAATTGAGCCTCCAGGTGAAGTCATGCTGCTCTATGGGGGGTGTTGATGACACTGAATGAGTTTGAAGGCTTTCGCTTCATCTCCAATTCAATGAAGTCGACCCAAGCAAAAGACAAGAACGCAGAATGTTTTTTACCTTCAGCTCCTCAATATCACCCCACACTGTTCACCGAACATGAAGTACTATCACTGTAACACTATAATACTGCCATGGACTGAAAACATTGACATTAACATTGGCCAACAGCTTCCAGGACCATTGCACACTGCATACAGCCCTCATGTTCTGCTCAGAGAAACACATCTGCTTATACTGAATCTTTTTTTCAGCCTCTCAGGTCATTTTCCCCTCATATGAAGTTGTTTAACTGGGTTTTGACACACACAACGCTGTTTAACAGATATGTAAATGTCTGTTTTTGCTGAGGAAAAAGGTTTCAAATTGCACAAGAAATAATCCAAGCTTGTGCTGCTGCTTCCTGCAACTGAAAGAATGATGAGTGTAACCAAGAGACCAAAATCACAGTGAGCAGCAACACATGGAAATGAGGGGCGACACTTACTGTACTGTAGGGTCCTGAGACTTAGGGCTTCAAATAGCTCCACTGGACTCGGGCATCCATGTTCACTGAGTTTTTATTTATTATAGATTTAAACTGCAATTACCTCAGTCATCATAAACAAAGCCTTGCTAAATTTATATATCATAAAATAGTGTCTGTCATTTTGAGTCAGTTCTGAGCAAAAATAAAAAATCTCATACCAAGTAGTTTTTCTTTTCTCAAACATATTGGCTTAAACATTTTTTTATACTAGTTTCTGAAAGACACTGAGAAATGCTTCCAAAATCAGTTGACCATAGATGTGTGATGACGACCATCCCGAATGAGATCCATGTACAGAACATCCATGAGTACCTCATTCAAGCAAAGTCCTGTGAAAATGAGCTGCAAGGGGAATGTCTGAAGCAGACAGGGGATGTGGATAGCAGGGAAGCGCAAGAAGCACCATGGCAGAATAAACCTGTTCGTGAAATGTACCACTGACAGAAGTGGCCGACCTGAGGAGATCCTACCCGTGGCTGGAAAAGGCAGGACTGGAGGACAGTAGAGATGGATTAACTATGGCGACGCAAGAACAAGCACTCTGCACCAGGTCAGTCCAAACTGAGGTACCATATTGGATAAGATTTCAGGTGCAGACTGTGCAAAAAAGTCCCTGAAACAATCTGCAAGATGCAGGCAGGGACAGTGTATACTGAGAGGCACAACCAAGAAGCACAGATCATACACAGCAATATCTGTAAGGAATATGGCTTGGACACTCCCAAGTTCCATTTAAGTGATGGAAAAGAACAGACCAAAGATCCCACATCCACACAGATAAACAGGTAACCAACAAGCCAACCAAACAGATATAGTGGCAATAGATAAGGAGGAGAAAACAGCAGGGATGATAGTTGTGGTGATTCCAATTGATAGAAACATCAGGAAGAAGGAATATGAGAAGCTGGAGAAATAGCAGAGATTGAAAGAAGAACTGGAGGGAATGTGGAAGGTGAAAACCAAGGCAGTTCCTTTGGTGACAAGAATACTTGGGGCTGTGAGAGATAACCTGGAAGAGTGGCTCCACCAGATCTCAGTTATGACAACATTGGTCTCAGTCCAGAAGAACACAGTAAAAATACTGCACTGTACCTTCAGACTCTGAGACCTTTGATAAGAGGCCAGAATCTGAGGAAAGTTCCCACCCACAGGGAGGAAAAACCTAGGTGAGAAGGGAATTTAATATATATTCATACATACAGGTTGCGTAATATTATTTCTGAACCACCATTTACAAGCCTGACTGGCCTCTGTAAACATAGTCTTAAAAGATTCACACACATTTTGACAAACACTCAGAATGTAGGTTCATAATCCTTGTTTAGCTGTGATTTCCACTTGTTACCTTGACAACAGCAGTTATCATGATGACAGCGTCTTGGTAAACTCTGGAATAATGAATTATATAGAGATCAAATTCCACACACAACCGAGGTAAAGACACCATTTCTGTGTGATGTGTCTCTTTTTATCCACACTGTGTGTTCCTGTGGCTCTTCCTCATTCAATACTAAAATACACATTTACCATCATAGCGCATTTTAAAAAAATTAATTCTTTATTGCTAGCAGGTTGGCACCTCTTTGTAAAACATCAACATGAAGTTCCCCTTGTACAATTGGAACTACAAGTCTTCACAAATTGATCGATTGACCCGTAAATCTTTTTTTCCCCACTATGTCAAATCAACAAAAAGCTTAAAACAAACCTTTTGATATAGTAATAAAAATATTTTGTACTGGTAATTTATTTTTAAATTTAACAAGCTACACTGAAATTAAAACTTTAACTTTGAAATTACAAAATGGTTCCACACATTTTCAGTCCAAATTGGTTTCCATAAATGCATGCAGTGCTAATCTTGGTGCTGAGCACCAGCAGCAAGCATCAGAAGCTGTGCTCCTGTCCTGCTGGGGGACGCGACTGACATGTAGTGGCTGGCAGTGATAACACGGGTCACAGTCACTCAGTACAAGTACAACTGCAAGTGCTGGTTTAATAAACTAGAAAATTTTGGAACTTTAAAGGTTAAAACTTGGCAGTTTTTAAAACTAAAATCTGTGCCTAAAGCTTTTAAAATGATACGGTCCTTTAACTGGTACATAATTTATACATTTATACAAAGAATATGAGAAGTGTGTAACTGTTGCAAATATGTCAGGTCTAAACTGCTGGTAGGCATCTGCAGTCTGGGGCTGTCAAAGACCTCAGCTGCCTACCCTGCATTGTGTAGTGTAGATATTCCTCTTGACTCAACTAAAACATATTGTTTTTGCTTAGGTTGCAGATGCAAAGCTTCTGGAATTTGCTGAGGGTTTCAGTTTTGTAAGTGCATTTATGTAGAGGGCAGGAAAAGAGGGGGCTTTTAGCAGTAAGCACTCTAGATCTCCAGGTTAACATGTGCCTTGTTGTCGCTATGGTGACACAACCTTGTTTGTCACCTGCCCTCAAGGCAGTGAATAGCTGTGAAGCAGCTACCCAGTCTTCATCCCCAGCAGTAGTGACACAAGGTGGTCAAGAAAGACAGCAGGTGGCAGCTACGCTACCTGATCCGTTTTGCCTTGGCCGCCGATGAAGTGTTCAGGTGGCCTGGGAAAGCACAAGCACCCTGTTCAGGCAGACAGGGGTGACTCAGAGAGACAGCCATTCAACCCCTCCCTGCTGATATAACCGACAAACAAGACCAGACGTCACAGATTGGCACACGCCAAGTAAAAGCTGCGAACATAGCATTTACGCAGAAGTGGATTCTGGGTTGGGGCGACAGCAGCCATGACCTGTGTCTGTCTCTGTGCTGCTTTACATCCCCTCACAGTCTTTGTCCACATCCACTGTGCTTCAAACTGGGCATGGTGGATGCCCTCCAAGAAGCAGATAAATAAGGTGATCAGCAACGACACAGGTCACGTGTGACAGGGCCACATGGTAGAAACCTACCTGGGGGACAGCGGAAGCAAAGCGAGCAGCAGTTTTTGCCGGAACAGCTCCAATGGACACTCGTCACAGGAAGATCTTTCCCTGCATGGGACACAGGACAGGAGCAAGGAGGGAGCAGGCGTTAAAAGACACTGGCTCATCTGCTGGTTGAGTACCTTGGCCTTGTTTGACCTTTGCCATGTTGTTACAGCTGTCCTCACATCAAAAAATGTTAATAAATAAATAAATAAATAAATAAATAAATTTTTTTTAAAAAAATCACCTTTCTCCTCTTTAACATCAGGGCACCACTCCAGAATAACAGTATTCAGGTTCACAGTCCAATATGCACGAAGGTGCACTGGTGTTGCAGGCATTTTAAATGGAACCCATGTTTGCAATATCTTTTACTGCTGACAAACATTATATACTCTTTTCCTGCTGTGTCTAAAGTCGAAAGTTTTTCTTGACAAGCACTTGTGTATAAAGTCGTCAGTGTTCCATATTTCTCCCCTAGAAAAACTAAAACTTGCTTTACTAAGTCTGAGCTGGATCAGTTACATTGGTTATGTGGTGCAGGTAGGTCAGTCTGCTGTTGCAGTTAAACTGTGGTTTTGCCAGTAAATTTCATAAACACAGAAGTGGATCCCATGCAGTTTGGCTGCAGCTCAGTGCACCACCGGAGGTGAGTAGAGGAGTCAAACACAGCATTCAAAAAAAGTACTGTTAATTTTAAAAAAACAATTATTCAAGTACTCGTTTACAAAGTTTACTCGAGTAGATGCGGAAAAGTGTCAGGTCAAAAAAAACTACTGTACTCAAGTTACTTTTATTTAAATGAAGCTTTTTAAGGTTTTGAACTAGCAATGTCAACATACAGTTTTAACACCTCTTCAATAAATTTAATCTGCAGTGCAAATAAAAATATTGCCAGGAAAAGCCATGAACACATGAGATTTGGCACACAGGTATTTCTCACCGTAAGTGAGGCACTTCTTTGTCCAACGTAATTTCCAAAATTATTTTTGCAATTGACATAGTTATTTATTCATTTATATAGCAGGGCAACTTTGGGGAAAGTACCTTGATCAAGAGCAGGGATTCAGTCCTGACTGAGGAGGAGATGGAATCTGACTGCAAAATTAACAACTATAACCATCACACTACCAGCTGCCTTAAAGTTATCATACATTTTCCATTTAGCTAATGCCTTTATCCAGTGTGATCTGCAAATGTTTATGGTTTAAATAAGAGGGCATTTATAGTAGAAAAGTTTAGAATAAACAGCTTTCTTAAGGACAGTGCAGCAGTGAGAGGACTGAGATTTAAAACAGACAACCTCTAAGTTTCAAGCCATTGTCCCAAACCGCTACAGGCAGTAAACACTGCAGTGTCCAAAACCATATAGTGTTAGTCTGAAATTCATTTAACTTTCTAACTGATTTGATTGTTATTGTGACAGTTCATTTAGTACATCAAACTTAGACAGTGCATATACAGTTGCAACATCAACATAAATCTCTCACTGACAAGCTCTAAGGAACAGTCAAAAATATCAGTCTTCAGTCATAAAGCAGTGTTTTCCAGGTCTCTCTCCCTCAAAGGAAGAAAGACTTTGCTCATCAGGCTGTCATTAAAAATTCTTTTTCTGATTTGGCTGCACCTGGTCCTCGGTTCTTTCTAAGGAGGCAACTCCAGGTGCTGCTGTGAATCCCGGCAGGCGGCAAGGAGGCGGCGTGGGCCGCCTGCGCACTCCTACTCAGTTCAGTTCTCTCAGTACTGAAATACACACTTTTAATCATTAAACAGTGAAACCCACTTTTTCCCCCCAGGTTCACTACCTTTCATGAGAATCAACTGAGGATCTCAATCAAAATTCCGGTTGTTTCTGGAAAACTCCATCGGATTGTTTTTACTGCTGGGGGAACTTGGCCAATGAAATCAACAGGTCAGCTGACAGTGAACATTTTTAATGGTTCACAAGAAACGTAATTGAAATTGACAGCCGACTACAGCTGGTGAAACTCACAAAAGACATACTGACTCGATTAGCTTTAAGGAAACAAAGTTAATAAATGTGAAAAATTCAAAAGTAATAAAAAGGTGACAGAAATGTTAACAGTACATTTATCTTTACAAAATAAAGATAAATGAATAAAAGTAAAAACTGTCAATATTACTACAAATTATAAACTATACTATAAACTATAAAAGAAACTATTATCTATTTTTAAAAATTACCAGGTACAATTTATTCATAAATTGACAAATACAGGTGACTGAGCAAATGTAACTTGTTTGTATTCACCTCTAGTTTCACACACATTATTTTCCTTATAACGATTAAATAAACTTTAAATTGTTAAACTAATTTGCTGCCTTGACTACAAGACTTTCCACGACTTCACATTTTACAACCTCCAGAATGATTCAGCTTTATACAATGTGACCAAATGAGATACAAAGTAATGGATACTAATGAAAGGAACAGCAGACAATAATATCTAGATCTATAAAACCCAATCTCTGTTTATCTGTCTGTTCTTTATGCATGGCTTTGTTTTTAAAACCACAGACTTGAAATTTGGCAAACAGGTATTTCTCACTCTGTGAGGCACTTGCGTAGTCAAACACACACACTTACAGTGCTACAAACATTTGTGCTGGAGCCCTCCAGGCAGTTCACAGCTAATTTGTAAGATTGAGGACAAATATACTAGTTCTCTGTCTCTCTCTCTCTCACACACACACCAGGCAGGGGTGCTGTTGATGGGGGGGGGGGGGGGGGGGG